>CAUZXH010000163.1:0-43206 GCA_963584085.1 Pyrausta aurata
ACTATAAATTGGCTTTCATCATCTTAACTGATTGTTAAAATATTTGTAAAAATATTTTCCTTCAGATATTGTGAGAGCAATCTCACAACATTGATGATGTCACGCAGCCTACGCGTTAAGAAGCGCTTGCAAAATTCAACAGGCCTGTTAATGTGACGGTGGCCGAGTGGTATAGGCATACGCCCGGATTGCGTAAGACACGGGGTTCAATTCCTCGTCTGTCACAGGTTCGCAGTTGTCTTTTTACAAGTGCAATTTATATTATTAAGTTTGTATGGTGACAAAACACTATAAAAACAAAAATAAACTATAAATTGACTTTCATCATCTTAACTGATTGTTAAAATATTTGTAAAAATATTTTCCTTCAGATATTGTGAGAGCAATCTCACAACATTGATGATGTCACGCAGCCTACGCGTTAAGAAGCGCTTGCAAAATTCAACAGGCCTGTTAATGTGACGGTGGCCGAGTGGTATAGGCATACGCCCGGATTGCGTAAGACACGGGGTTCAATTCCTCGTCTGTCACAGGTTCACAGTTGTCTTTTTACAAGTGCAATTTATAATCTTATCTTTTCTTATCCTTATACTTATATAAAAATCGTATAGTTACACCACTTGTTTCAAGAACGGGTGGCATGGATCTTCACGAAATATATATTTTTTGGATTTGTCTTTGCTCCAAATAGAACAAAGTTGGGAATTGAAGTTCGCTAGGACCGTTAGTAGAAAAAAAGTTTTATAAATTTACTAAGTGGTGTCGAGAAGAAAGTTTATCTAATACTTGAACCAATTCTAAAGATTTTTAGATAGTATTAGATAAACTTTTTCTCGACACCACTCTGTAAATAGATAACCATTACTTATTTCGCGAGTTATTAAGTTCTTAAAAGCCCACTAAAGCATAACGAATCAAACCCATCGATACAGGATATTCGATAGATCCCATCACGAACGAACAGCAGGTGTTAATGGTTCAAAGCGAGAGCTAATTCCGTCTGAAGAAATCCGATTTGCTTATCAGGAGGTAACGAACCGAGATGTCTCGTCTGCGCGGACAGCTAGATGGTTACAGTTTAAAGATAGTAAAAGTTATCAGTAAATAAGCAATACGGTCTATGTTTTTGTTGATAATAGATAAATAGATAGATAACTCTTTATTGCACATCATACAGGTCAACTACAAATTCATTTAGATAATATGGATAATTTAGAAAGAGATATAAGCGAACAAAGTATTTGTAAGTATTTGTTGGTCTCCATTTACAAAATACATATATTTTTGGATTTCCCTACATTTGAAAACAGTGATTACTACAGAATCGTTACTCAAACGAACTCTCTAAAAATACCATTTATTTATAGTATGAACTTAAATAAAATATTTTGTCACGTGACAGCCTATTTCAAATAGGTAAAATATGATGACTGTAGTCTGTGTTGGTACTTCATCTACTACATATTACACTGATGGTGCCATTCAATTGCTCGATACCGATTAGTCGTTAAAACATGCAACTGAGCAGCCCAATCAACTGCTTAATCATTTGCAAATCCATTCGCCACGGCGTGGCGTTGGTTCTTCAAGCCCAGGAGCTCTATTTTTGATTCATTCGCTTCAAGATGCGAGTGATTTTCGTTCGACGTAGTGTCAAAAGTCATAGAAAAAAAATCGAAAATCACTCGCCATATCCAAGCGAGTGATTAAAAAATAGGGGCCCAGATGTAACGGTTCAAAGTGATTGCTAATTCTGGCTCAAAGAAATCGTATTTGCCAATCGGCTGCGAAGTAACGAAGCATGGTGCAGCTGAGAACTGAAGAATGAAAAAATACATAGCAAAGGCGTCTTGGATGCATAATGCCTTACAATGTAGTGGGAAGAGATTTTAAATTGGATTACACAGATGAGACATACTATGTGGTAGTCTGTCATATTCATTTTAAGTCCACGCGTGACATTTTAAAAGAAATATTCATAAAAGAACAAAAAAATAAAACCTCCCTTTTTGACGTAAAAATAAAAATAAATGTTTGCACTCTGCTTAAGTTAAGAATTTAATATGAATACTCCAGTTATTGTCGTTATTTTATTCATATTTTTTATTAAAGCTTACATTCGGAACAAGAATGTTTCATGCAGGTATTTCATCAAAAATACGAGTAATATTATTATATCCAAGTATCAGGAAAATTCTTTCTTCTAATAATAAGAGGAAAATTAGTACACCTCCAATATGACGAGAATATTTTTTCATATATCGACTCAGAGTCAATGAGGTTGAAAAAAAAACCAGGTGCAAGAAATATGAACGCGAAAATATCCATGATTATTTTGAGAGTTGATTCATACGAATACTTACAACACACGAAGTTCAGTACCTACTCGTATCAGTAGCGCTATACAATTCAGAAATAAGGCGTTTTATGAAAAAATCTGTTGGGTCCGACCTTTGAAGAGCACTTGATAAATAATAGTCACCGTATCAAAAACAATTTTTCATAATTTTTTTTTAAAAATGGTTTGCTACTCCTTAAAGACATATTTTGTCAGTTAGACGATGCGAGAAACAAGCTTCTCGCATCGTTCTGTGTGAATCGGCCCTTATTTCCAATTGTGAGTGCAGTGTTAGGCTGATTGAGTTGAAATGTCAGGGGACGCTGGGCACCACATTAACATATAAACGACTCGGCAACTCGACCGAAATACCCTATAGAACAACATTACTACCGATCCACAGTTCAAATAGAAAAGCCAAACAAAATACATGATAAAATTAATCCCATTTCATTTTGGTTGGTAACTCAATTATTACCTTCACACAAAAACTGACACCTTTATTTAAGACAGCTTACTTTTATGAGGTTATGTATCAGCGCACTTACCTTCTTTGGCCAAATAACGAGACATGACCTTTTAATCTGGAAAAACTTGTTGTTGTGGCCAAAATGGAAGGCAAAAAACTCAGAGGCCGCTCACCGACTCGCTGGTCTGATAATATTAAGGAATCACAGGGCTCCCGGTAACTTCTGCTCTTAGACATGCTGAAGACAGAAAAGCGTGGAAGCACTTTGTCAAATCATCCATTAAAGGATTACTAGGACAGCCACCACCTTCAGAAATGAAGACAAGAATAAGAAGAGATACCTAAGTTAGGAAGATAACAAAATCAACCTATTTACAGGGTTTCGATGTCTTCCCAGTGTCAGAGCCATAATAGTTAGCATGCATAAATCGTCTTTTGTTTAAAGTGCCATTTTGTGACGTATGCATGCGAACTTTTTTACATAGATAAGCGCGTCAGAAACGTCGTAGAAACCTAATTTAAAAATATACAATAGAGTTTTTTAATCGATAGATTGCTGTGAGCTGGCGTTCTAAATTGAACATCTCCAAGACCGAGCTCAATAAAGCAAAACCAGCAGTAAAGAAAATTGCACAGGAATTAGTCGTTTGTGAGTTATTTCTGCAAAAACCGCCATTTTTTATTCATCCAATCCAATCGTTTCCTCTGTTCGGGATTGAATGCTTTGAATACAAACTCCACTTGTTTTGCGAGAGCGGACAAAGCCAATCTCCTTAGATTTCTATGCAAAATACTTGTACCGAACAAAATATGCTGTTATTGTTGCCTTTGTACTCAAAATGCGAGCTTGAAGAAAAAGTGCTACAGCGATATAATTTCGCACATCCGACGTTTTTAGTATTTATGTTGGTGGTCTTTTTAATTTTGATAAATGAAATACGAACAGCTACTAGGTGCATCCATTTGAAGATTTTGATTGGTGCGGAAAAACAGCATTTCAAGGTGCATTTATTCTTTCCCAAAGGGATAGTAATTTTATGAGTTATAATAAGGGCTCGTTTGCAAAAAAGTGGGTAATCTGATGTGCTAGCGAGTGTAATTCGAAACTAAGGATAGTTTATGTATAAATATTAATTTTGGTACAAAGCTTATTATTTTCTGAAATGGTAAACTTCTTCAAAAAATATTTACTCACAGATAATTATAAAAATAACTAGGACGTTTTATTAAACATAACTCTTCAAGCAATATTAAGATTTTAGTACAAAATATAAAATATTAATTATTTTATCAAACTTTAACATTTACATGGAACCATTCGACTGCAAAGTCACTTAGTGTCTGACTTTTCAGATTAGCAAAAATGCTATTATTCAACTTGATCCAACTTTTTGAATATGCCAGTCTTGTTAAAACTAGTCTGGAAGCAATAAATAAAATTCGATGTAAGCTGTTGCCAATTTCTAAGGCACAGACGGAGGCGAAACTTGGCAAGCAACTACTCACTGGCAATATTTTCTACCAATGAAAATATGGCGACAATCCAATGTCAATACTACGAAAGAGCTCACTCTAAAAATTTCATATTTCATCTAAAGAAAACCCAAATTGTACACTGGAAAATGGTACCTATATGGACTGGAGTTGTCGTCTTATATGATAGATGTTTTCTAAAAGATGAATTTGAAATAAGTTTCTTCAAAAGCCAAATGCTTTTTGGTATCAAATAGTCAACAAGATCACTTTACTTCAAATCGATGGCATTTAGCTTGTTTCAAAGTAAATTTATTTTAGCATTTGCATTCAAACCTCGACAATGCGGCATCTTATGAAGTTTTGCTTTATATCTCTGCAGTCTCTATTTACGTTGATTAAGAAGCTCCGGCCGTTATCTCAATTTAACTATATACTTTTATTTTCATTAAAAAGTTGATTTTTTGCCTTCACTAACACAAAACTCAATACCTTCGCTCATTATCGAGTTGCGTTTGTCCGTCTGTCTTTTTTATGTAATAAAAAGTTTAAACCTGGGCTATCTGGTTCGTTCTTCTAGTTTTCTATCAGTTTTTTTAGTTGCGGCGAGGTGCGGCTCACAAACGTATAATTTGTCTTGTTCTTTCAAGAGCTCTTTTATTTCATTCGGTGCTAGAATTCTGTAGTTTTCGAGGTTCATTTTCTTTGTTCGTTTTGGCCAATTTGTGCTACAATTTGAATAACGAATTTGCTGAATTTTCATCGTGTGTGTCGTGAGTGGACTTTGCAAGAAGAGTTTCTGGTTACTATCGACTTCAAAAAGGAAGTTGTCAATTCGACCTGTATGTGTTCTACTGTAAAAATATATTGTTTAACATACAATGTCTATAGAAGGCTTCGCAAGCGCACCTTCACTTAGCAGCGCGGCAGCAGCGGATGCCTACACATTAGCAGCGCGTCTGTCACGCGACTACTGGGTCGTTCCCATTAAACCCATTACCCATTTGCACTGCTAATACACAACGTATTACCACTGCAATGGGTAATGGGTATAGTGTATAGTATGACATTATCGGCAGCGCGACTGTCGCACGTAGGTCGCGCTGCTGCCGCGCTGCTAAAGTCGCCTAAATGTGAAAGCGCTATAAATTCATCATTTACAAGCCGCACGTCACTTTCCTAACGTTGTGTTTTATCAGTTAAACAAACCGTCGGAATCAAGTTCCGTACATCGGACACTTGACGAATCGCCCAATTAATCGGATCTACAGGTTTATTACATAACTCAATCTCTATGAAGTTGCTGTCGTTCGTGATGTCGTCATGACAGTATTTTTATAATTTAAAAGAAAGAAATTGGGCCTAAGTTTTATAATTTACAAACGCGATAAATTATCTACTAGCTACGTAATGCTTGACCATCATCAAGCTTTTTCACGTCACAATTATGTAATTAAGTCGCTATTATGATCCCATATTGTGTTACGTAATAACTACCCCTGCCGGTGTGGTTTGAAATCTGTGAAGTAATTCACTATCGCGACAAAGAAGCGATTTAGAATGTAAAACTGACGGCTAGATTAGTTTCGAAAAAAAAGTAACTTTTTTATAATAAACACTAAAAAATTGCATATGTTTTTTAAAACAGAAATCATGAAATTGATAACCGCTATTAATTACTTTTCACACTCAATATTGTTGTCCGTAAGACGTCCACTGCTGCGGTTTTCTTATTAGTACTTTTAGTATGTACTTAATAAAAATATTTAAACTTTTAATTATAAAAATATTAAACAGCGATGTTTATTTCTGTTTTAATATCACTAAGGTTACCTAATATCACTAAGGGTAACTAATATTGCGTTTTCAGAAAATCATGCTGCAATACCTACTCTTTTATCAATTTTTGATCTCTATATCAAGCTCAAATCACTTCTATACTCATACCACAGAATATATAATAGTACTACGCTCATACATAGCACATAGAAATTGCGTCGAAGGAAATTAACTCCACCGTTAAACTTTTAATCGAATCCACCTTGCCACGACGATGGTTACTTTTCTAATTACTACCGTGGAGCAGATTTTGCAGAGTAGGAGGACACCGCCGCCTTACCACTTTCAAACGAAAATCGCTTGCACTTCAAACAAAAGGCGACGTAAGGTGCAAACTATTTTTTCTCGTACGTAGGAGATCACGTCAAGATAGCTTGATCCAAAGTGTATAGACACTATGGTATCGTAAGGGCTATTTTTCAACCAAACTTTTTAGTTTGGTGTACTGAATGAACATAATATGGTAGTTTGCTTTTGTTTTTATTAGTCGTTCGTTCATCAAACAGTTTGAGGGAAGAATAACGATGGTAAAAATCTATCCAGTTCGAACAATAGGGAATGGGGAGAACAGAAACGTAATTACTTTGAAACTATTACGTTTGCTTTGATCTAAACGTTCATTTTATAAAAGCTTTTGTAAGATAATTATTCATTATTGCTTAATTTATAATAATGTAAAAAAATACAGAAACGTAAAGTTGGAGTCATAACAAACAACATTCAAATAAATAAATAAAACAAAAGGCTTCGTTGCACTATATTCACTTACAAAATCTAAAGTAACTCAAAATAAGGTAATGCCACTGAGCTCAGTAATTAAATTAACCTTAAATATGATGTAGGCACGTTTTACTGAACACACGTAATATAACCAATCAAAGAACAAACAATTGTAGGCACCATATTGTTATTTGAATTTCGTTCCCGACATGGGAACATCATTGAGCAAGTTTCAATTGGATCCCAATGGATTCCATTGTGCTCGCAAGATGACCTACATAATTAATTTCTAAAAAGCCTTTACGAGATCGAAATAAATTAAATACCTACGTACTTACTTCATTGTTTTACTCATTCTTAAAAACAGCCAGTTCATTTACAAATCGCAGATGTGTATTTTGATGACACACTCACAAAAAAAAAACCGGTTAAGTGCGTGTCGGACCCGCGCACTGAGGGTTCCGTGCCACCCTTAACTGAATTCAGGGTCCACTTACTTTCACTTAACGAAAACATCACAATATATTGCGACAGCAAAAATAACTTTGTTTTTCATAGTGTTTGTATGAAAGACAAAGTTATATTTGCGGTTGATAAAAATGTGCAATATCTCAAAAACTACTTGTTCGATCTCCTTCAAACCAATTTTCGTTGCAAGTTTTTGTTGAGATCTACAACATATATTTTTTTCAAAATTTTCACTTTCTTAGTTCAAAAGTTAGATGGGGGGGGACGCCCATTTTACCACTTTGGAAGCGTCTATATCTCAAACCTTACACTTTTAGAAAAAATGGTTTTAGAAACCTCAACATCATTTTAAAAGACCTATCCATAGACACCCCACACGCATAGGTTTGAGAAAAAAAAATTTTTTAGGTTTTAGTTTCATGTATGGGAGCCCCCCCTTAAATATTATTTTTTTCTTACTTTTTGTATCTGAATCGGAAAGCGGTGAACAAAATACACCTACCTACCAAGTTTCAGCTATGTGATGCTTATAGTTTCAGAATAAAGTGGCTGTGACATACGGACGGACAGACAGACAGACAGACAGACAGACAGACAGACAGACAGACAGACAGACAGACAGACAGACAGACAGACAGACAGACAGACAGACAGACAGACAGACAGACAGACAGACTTGACGAAACTATAAGGGTTCCGTTTTTTGCCATTCGGCTACGGAACCCTAAAAAACTATTGCTGGCAAGCTGTTCCAAAAGTGATGTGAAACAGTAGTATCCATGAAATTATTATTTTTCAACAGAAGTATCAGTCATCCACATTCAAGGGATGGGCTACAATTTTTGCATCTGATATTATTGCAATTCTTATATTTATTTTTCAAAAGTATATCACAACTATTTTCGAAAGCCGTATTGAATGACATTTGTTTCGACTATCTATTTGAGTATATCTATAAAATTAATTTAAATATTGTGATCGGGCGTATTTCTTTTGTCTACATTTTGAGAGTTTGATTTAAATCTATAAGGCCGTAATCGTTACTTATTTGATCATTTGGAGTGAAATTGGAAACTCATTTGTAATCTAATTTGATGACAGTGCCCAATGTTTACGTAAGCCCGTTATTTGTGATGTTTCAAAATAAAATTAATCATCGAAATTGAATATCAGAGTCCCTTTTAGACTTGAATGAAACAAATATTTACAGTTTAGCTAACATTAGGGTAATGTGTCAGTCAGATATAATATATTTTTAATGATTAAACGAACTTACCTGTACGTGAAGTTCAATCATAATTATACGAAGTGCTTCGTCCGAAGAGATTAGTATTTCTTAAATTATATTTAACACAATGTAGTATCGCATAGTGACTCCACCTCTGCACTGTTGTTGAGCAAATAAAAATAAAAAGTAGGATAAAAACATTTGCAGGTAGACTTGCAAATGGTTTTCTCCTACCAACCGCCATTTTGGATTGTTTCCTGCGGCGAGCTCACTCCTTTAGCCTCATTTAGTTTGAAGCTAGTTAGTGTTATATGTATGATATTTCCGAAGCCAGTCAAGGGTATTTCTTATAAGAAATTGCTGGGTCGGGAGGGTAATACATACTAATCTCTTCGGACGAAGCACTTCGTATAATTATGATTGAACTTCACGTACAGGTAAGTTCGTTTAATCATTAATTATACTCGTGCTTCGTCCTCGAGATTAGTATTTCTTAAATTATATTTAACACAATGTAGATGTTGAGAGGTCAGGAAATATCATACAAGGCGTTAAAATTAAATTTTTAACCATTACGTTTTATCATATATGTATTAATCAACATTAGGTACTATAATTTACACCTTGTTTTTATAATTTATAAATAACAAGTAAACAGAACTTCAAAATTAACAATTTGAGTTTTAACAATTATTTTGCAATTGCAGAAGAACATTTATATAGTTCTTGCTAGGACGGAAAAATCATCGTTATTGTGTGTGATTGGTTTATTATAATAACGGGCCAAGGTGGAGGATTTGAACTCCAGCCCGCAGTTTTGTAAATCAAATCTAAACTGACACCCTACTGGACGCCTTAGATGGCAGCGTGTCGGGTGCTGTAAGCGGAATTTCTCCATCTTTGAGCGTTGTATTTATCCAACGGCTTATCGTTTGATATGTACACGATTGTGGGGTTTTTCAATTACGATAAACAATTTGTTTGCCTTTTCTAATGTCTTTTGATATCGATGTAACATTTTAATGTGTTGGCAGCACATATTAGTCTATCCTTATAAAAGGATGTATAGATGTTGTTGATGATTGCCTAGATTGGGGTCTTTATAAATTTAGGTATTTTAATTACGACTTGGTCTGCAGAATAAGTTATGTTTAGGACACTAATTTTAGAGAGAGTCTGTAGGTTCTCGATGGTCTATTACAATAGTGAGTAGGGTTGCGCATTTCTATGAACCTTTAAGAAAACGTGTAAGGCGTTCGTCATGAGCTACCGGGCCTACTAATAAAGATATAGTGGATCTGTAGCAGTTGACCGTGTCATACTGACTACCGCTATGAAACACATCTGTATGGAATTCTATTATGGCTGGAATAGATGGTTGAAACATGTCAATATTGTTATTGGTACAATACGTGAACCATTTTTTGACACATCCATCGTATTGTTTCAAAGTGATTTCAGATAAGGACGCCAACGTTATGTCTATGGCTGTAGCGGAAGTGTATCTTTGCAATAACGCCGTCCGGACAATACTGTGCCCGCCAGGGTAATGTTGTTCTATAGGTTCCGGTTGCTGAATTAGGGAATATACAGTAATTTGAAATGAATGTAATCATACATGTCGAGACGATATAGGTAAACAAAGGGTACCATGGCTGAGAGGGCCATAATGGCACAACCATGTTATCCTCTGCTAGGTCTGAAATGTTTTCCTTGACGCCTTTAGTATTACCGCTACTGGCGGAAGGCGTAGAATTTTATGTTTGACCAGTTCATTGTAACGCATCTATCACGAACGCGTCTGGGTCTCGCTGCCATCAGAAATATTGGGGACATTTATAAAATATTATTATTTATCTTTTTTGCAGAAAGAAAACTTTCCATATTGGGTTAGTAGTTACAGAACAGTAGTAACAGAATATAGACAGTTGGCAAAAAGGTCGATTTGTAGGTAGCCAAACAATTCTGTGATGAGATGAAACCCTGACTCTGATAACTCTCATTCCACGTCTGGATGAGAACGTCTCGATTCTTTATCCGCGACAATATTTTCAGACGACTTGATGTATGCTGCAGTAACTAGTATTCGACGCGCCTCACACCACTGCCATATTTCCTGAGTAACTTTGTTAAGATGGGAAAATTGAGCCCCATACGGTTTATGTAACTCATTGCAGCGGTATTATCTACACGCAAAAGAATAAAACAGTTACTGCGACTTTTAGCAAAAAAAATAATGGCAAAATAAGCCGCTAACAGTTCGAGATGGTTAATGTGCAAGGACTTTTCTGTCGGCGATCTCTGGCCGCTGGCGGTGTGCCCTCCACACGCAGCCCCCCACCCCGATGTGGAAGCGTCAGAATAAATTTCAAGGACATATGTGTGAAACAAAATATAAGTGTGAAAGGAGTGGATGATTCAGTAACGAGTGACAGAATAGTGTGGAAGAGAAAAACATACTGCGCCAACCCCAGATAAACTGGGAACAGGGCAAGCGATAATGATTCGTCTTTTTAATTCTGTGTACAGAATTATTAATGGCATTAAGCCACCAAGTCAGATCGGTTATAATATTATTGGGATGGACATGATACGATCATAGTCATCGTGACCTTTAACTCGTCAAGTATGTGTAAACGAGACACAATAAAAATTCCATTGTTATGCGACTCTCGGCATTCGTTTGATACCTGACTGATTAAGATTGAGATATTTGCACCTTTCCAGGTTTTTAACGTACAACCAACATAACTGTACGGCAGGACAGGCCGACACGAGTCGGCCTACTAACTGCACAAACCTTCTAATGGAATAACATTTTAAGGGAATAAAGGTTCCAAGTTCTTTTCTTATACGATCTCGTTTTTTTGAAGGTAAACTAATGTGCCACTCGAGGGTATCTATTAAATAGCCAAGGTACTTGCAACATTGTGATGGTAACATGTTACTCTTTTTGTCGTTAATTATAAAACCGAGAGATTTTAGTAACGCTTGATTACTTCAATATTCTTTTGACATTCCGAGTATGATCTGCCCACCAAATATATGCCGTTTAAATATATGTATAGAGGATAAGAAACCACAAGATCGCAATAGTGATATGACAGGTATTATAATTTCTGTAAAGAAAAGGGGGCCGTACAAAGTCCGAACGTTAAAACGTTAAATTCGAACTTTTTCCAGTTATTTGAGTCGTCGTTATTCATCAAATTAAATCTTATATATTTACGACAGTCAAGGTGTATTTTTATAAAAAAATACTATAACTATAATAAAATATCATCTTTCAAATCTGTTGTGGCCGTAAAGCAATCTTTACTATAATCTATTCTTAAGAGCGGAGATCTTCCAATTTAAAATGCTGAGTGTCTATAACTCATTAACGCTTTTAAATTTAATATGAATCGCATATCACTGAATTCTGATTCTGTACGAATTTTTGTGACCGGGGAATCTGTTTGGTGAACAGGTTGCGTATTGCGATGCAGTTTTGACAGTTAAACAGCTTTACTTTACTGTTAAATTAGCAATTCTTATTGCAATGTCGCATTATATTGATAATATTACTTTAATATAACAATATAAATATTTTCATATGCATACCATAGTAGTATTACTAGAATATTATTATATTGATAATATTTGTTTACACTGAGTTGGAATTGAACGGATTGAGTATGGGTCGCAATATGCCCCCAGGACTGTTATATTTTTATAATATAACCGTTCACCCAGGATAATAGTGTTCAGTCACGCACGGTTGATATGCGACCATTGGTCATTAAAGACTAAGCCTGCACAGCAAAACATACTGGGTGTAAGTGGCGCGCCTAGTGGCGGCGCGGCGGGTGACTGCGCTGCAGCTGCGACGAGCTGCGCGACGAGCTGGCGGGCGGCGCCTGGCTGCTCGGCGCTGCAGGCGGCTGGCGGCGACTGGGGCACGCGCCTGCCTTGCGGTTGCCGGACCCCATCTTCCAGTTTAAAGTCTTCGAAGGATATTTCGAAGTATTCGATTTCTGAGGAATTTCTACCTCCGAGCTAGATTCCGTGACCGCTTTTGCCGTTTTTAAAGTTTCGGGTTGAACTTCTCCGAATAACTCCGGATTTGCTATATTGGATATTGCATAAGATGCGGACCAAATCCATGACTTGTTATAATTTTTAGAAGTCAGTTAACTGGATATCGCTTGACTTAGGCACGAAATAGCGGCAGCGATCTCAGTTTGGCGGGCTTCGATAGCTTTGTCCTGTTTCACTACGCTGTCGGGGACCGCCGCTTTTATCTCGGTTTTGAGCCGAGGAGTCCAACTGCATCTCGAGTTCGTATGGCGCAAATTGCGCAGGCGGCACGGGCAGCGCGGCGTCGTCGTCAGCGTCAGCATAGTGCGGCGGGCGCGGCCACTGGGCGGGCGGCGCGGGCGCTGGCGAGGTCACTCACGCGGGACGATTCCTGGCCAGCGGCAGCGGCGGCGCCTCCGTGCGGCAACGTGGGCTCTGTTGCATCTTGGTCTTAAAATGATAACAGACCGGTTCGTTATAGGCGATAAAGTCCCGGAGACAGTTCTGAGTATAACGAATTATCATATGCGTCGAGACAATCCCACAGATTGCTCTGCGTGCAATATTATCATAATGTTTAACGAGCCACACGTTAATTTGACAAGGAAAATGTAGCGAACTAGTCCCGCAGACTATTCTGATTTCATACGTCTTGTCTTACCTACTAACCACAAGGAAAATGCAGCGAACTAGTCCCGCAGACTATTCTGATTGCATACGTCTTTTCTTCCTACTAACAACAAGGAAAATGCAGCGAACTAGTCCCGCAGACTATTCTGATTGCATACGTCTTTTCTTACCTACTAACAACAAGGAAAATGCAGCGAACTAGTCCCGCAGACTATTCTGATTGCATACGTCTTGTCCTACCTACTAACAACAAGGAAAATGCGGCGAAGTAGTCCCGTAGACTATTCTGATTGCATACGTCTTGTAGTTAATCACTTATTACAATTAAATCGATTACTCTTACCGTAAGGTGTGTCCGAAGACGTTGATTCCCTCGAAGGAATCTGGTCGAGGACGATGAAGATTCACTCGAAGGCAGCCGGCGGCGGCGGCGGCGCGGCCGGCGACGACATTTAATTTCACTTTATAATTTCTGTATTTTTTTCGATAAAAATTCGACGGTACTTTTACTGCGACGTTTTGGCATTTTTGTTTACGTGCGAAGTGGTCGAGCACTAAACTGCGAATGAGGCTAAAGGAGTGAGCTCGCCGCAGGAAACAATCCAAAATGGCGGTTGGTAGGAGAAAACCATTTGCAAGTCTACCTGCAAATGTTTTTATCCTACTTTTTATTTTTATTTGCTCAACAACAGTGCAGAGGTGGAGTCACTATGCGATACTACATTGTGTTAAATATAATTTAAGAAATACTAATCTCGAGGACGAAGCACGAGTATAATTATTTATTTATTTAGTCAAATGTCTTATTAACAACAGAAACAATGTATTTTTATAATTAGAGCTTTTTAAGCGAGCTACAAGACTAGCCAAGATACTAAATGTGGAAACTAGTTATGATGCAGAAACTATTGTTGCTTCTGATGGGCGTATATCGACTATGATTGGAAAGTTATGCAAATCTAGTCATCGCAAATAAAAGTATCGAAATTTAGACAGCACTAGCAAAAACACTAATGCGCTTAGCGGCTAAAGAGATTAAACTTGCCTCGAAAATGTTACTAAATTGGTGCTACAAAGGCTTTTAAGAACTAGAATTAATTAATTAAGGATCGTTTCATCTCAATGATTTAGTAGTAATAATTAAGATTGATTTATTAGGTAGGTACTAGATATAGGTCTATTATTGAAATTTTTGAATAATGTATTTGTACTTTAACGAATGATTTTCTATTGATAAGGATGGTATTAGTTTTTGAATACCAAAAGAATAAAGAGGCATACCACTTAAGTTGCTCCTACAACCATTTTGTATGTAATCTCTGACACTAACTAACTAACATCTTAAGATCCAAAATCGCCTGCGCCTTGCGTCAAGTTTTGTTTGAAGCAATGGCTGATTTTGTTTCATGCGTACAAGCGATTTTCGTACCTAATATGAATGCGTTTTGTCTTGACTCTTGTATGCCTACCATAAAGCAGAATCTTCCATCAAGCGAACCCACATTTTATACTATTCCTAATTTGACGACCTGTATCTTTTCCATTTTACACTTAATTCCGAAAACAAGTAAACTATAATTGAAACTAGTAACTATACAATCATAATAAGGCTTAATACACATGTTTATGTATTATATTTAAATACATTTTTATTTTATTTTATTTCCTACAAAATTTCTGCAAAGGCTTTGTCTAACCGCACAAATGGAGGACTCTCAAAACCGTACGACAATAATCACGAAAAACCGACACCGTGTACGACAAGATCACCCGAATCTTTATCCGGCTGGGTGTTAGAACAAAAGAACCGTGCCTAATCCCGCCGGTGAACAAGGATAATTTGATTACCCTGGATATTCCGCTCCCTTGCCTCGATTTGCCCTCAGAGCGGGACGCGGTAAGGGTGTGATCACATAGATGTGGACAACCTTACGGCGGACTTGTTTTTGCAGACGTGTGACTTCCTGAAAATTAAACAGTTTTAGACAACCATTCTCAGTTGCAAGCAGCGTTAGAAAAGAGTCATTCCACTTTCAAGGAGTATTTGAAACCGTATGTAAACGACAATCAATTATCGATCAGATAGAATTAAATCTTTTCGTGGCCCTTAGGCCACGGCCCAGGCCAGGGCGTCATAATACGATTTATACTAAGGAATCTTAAATTTAGACAGTTCTTTAGTTAAAATAAAAACTAGTTGTGGTTTTCTAACGATTCAGATCAAAAAAATAGTTACTATTTGATTCTAAGATCCATTGTTATGGCAAATTGAGTACTGCGAAACGAGGTTTTAGTTCTCGATTAGCACAAATGTAAATGAGTGAAGCAGAGCCATATAACACTGGAGTTGAATTGGTCGCAGTTACTTTTAATGTTAAATTAGCCTTTAATTTTCAATCGATGTTTATGTCACTTGACTAAATAAGGTAATTTACGGGATACCTTCTCTGCCTAATCATGCCGGTGTTAAAAGTTCCATAATAGATTCGGAATGCAAAAATAGAGGTTATCGCTTAAAAACTTTTCAAAATGACATAAAGTGTGCACACGCCCTAACGAAACCCAATTTGCAACTCACTCGTCTCCAAACACCTCTAATTACACGCAGTTAGAGATCAAATTCGAATGCCAGCTACGAACACACGTGCATCCTAACCTGGGTTTCATTCGTTTAGTAGTAGCACGAATATCAGGAGATTAAATTACCACCAGGAATCGAAATATATTTTAGAGAGGCAGCGTGTCATTTGAATTCTTGTGATATTTCCAAAAAAATAATTGTAAAATATTTTGAGTGTCACGAGCAAATTTCATAGAACCCTGCGAATAGCAATGTTTGCATTTGTAAAAAAAACGTCCGAAACAGGAGGTCTAGTACGAAATACGAAATAAGTCAGTAAGATTATATGTTTTCCGATCCGAATCATTTTAAGTATGAAACCTTACTACGAAATGCTTCGGATCCGCATAATGATTATCGAATGACAGATTTCGTTTTTTGTAGTAGGCTTTCAGGAATAGATCTATCCTCGATACTTCCTCGACAGTCACTTTTCAACCATTTTCAATTCGTTCTCAAACATTTATAATTTGATATAAATTTCACTTGTAAAAACCGGTTAAGTGCGTGTCGGACCCGCGCACTGAGGGTTCCGTGCCACCCTTAACTGAATTCAGGGTCCACTTACTTTCACTTAACGAAAACATCACAATATATTGTGACAGCAAAAATAACTTTGTTTTTCATAGTGTTTGTATGAAAGACAAAGTTATATTTGCGGTTGATAAAAATTTGCAATATCTCAAAAACTACTGGTTCGATCTCCTTCAAACCAATTTTCGTTGCAAGTTTTTGTTGAGATCTACATCATATATTTTTTTCAAAATTTTCGCTTTCTTAGTTCAAAAGTTAGATGGGGGGGACGCCCATTTTACCACTTTGGAAGCGTATATATCTCAAACCTTATACTTTTAGAAAAAATGGTTTTAGAAACCTCAACATCATTTTCAAAGACCTATCCATAGACACTGCACACGCATAGGTTTGAGTAAAAAAAAATGTTTTAGGTTTTAGTTTCATGTATGGGAGCCCCCCTTTAATATTATTTTTTCTTACTTTTTGTATCTGAATCGGAAAGCGGTGAACAAGATACACCTACCTACTAAGTTTCAGCTATGTGATGCTTATAGTTTCAGAATAAAGTGGCTGTGACATACGGACGGACAGACAGACAGACAGACAGACAGACAGACAGACTTGACGAAACTATAAGGGTTCCGTTTTTTGCCATTTGGCTACGGAACCCTAAAAAGCAACTGTGACTCTGTGACAGACGAGGAATTGAACCCCGTGTCTTACGCAATCCGGGCGTATGCCTATACCACTTGGCCACCGTCAAATTAACAAACCTGTTGAATTTTGCAAGTGCTTTTTAACTGCGTGCCCTCATCACTGTTGCGAGATTGCTCTCACAATATCCGAAGGAAAATATTTTTACAAATATTTTAACAATCTTTGCTTTTTACAAGTGAAATTCATATCATTAAGTTTGTATAGTGACAAAACACTATAAAAACAAAAATCAACTTTATAATTTGGGTTAAAACAATCAAGATTGCTTAACTAAAACTACAGACTAGCTATTAATCGCTTTGGCGAGACAATAAGCGCATGCCAGTGTCGGTGCCAGGAGCAGATTGAGCTTGGATTACCACATGTATCATGGATGCCTTGGATGTAAATTAGGTAACATTTAAATTAACTTCATTGAAGTTCACCATACGAGACAACGAATAATTCAAAACTGGAACGTCATTCCCAATAAAGTAACGGACATTATTACGTTACGGTTACTTATTACTACATTGTGACCACTGTAGGTCTTGCTAAAGCGCATAATTAATTAAAGGCAAATTATGATTGTTTTACTCTGGTCTTTTAACAGCTTAACAGAGAGGTACTCACGTCTTAATAACATATGTACCTCAAACAAACTCAGTAAAAACTTGCAGACAGCTACTTTTGCTTCAGAGCTACTCACGTTAGCTTATTTGAGTAAAATCATTGTGTAACATCAATAACAAAATTAATGTACCTATTACAACTACAGTATTTCAGCTACAGTTCAGCCGCCAGATTAATATAAAGAAGCTTTTAAATAACTTTATTACGAAGACATGTTTTCAACGTCAGTAATATAAATCGAGTATAATCACGCAAGTCGAGCTCCAATAATCCCACTAAAGAAGAGTCGTTAACGAAACTACTGAGATCAAATGAACCTTCACACCGAGTTGTAGAAGTGACATCCATCTAAACTTCCAACTCAGGAGGCGTCTACTCTGTAAGACATTATGTACTGTCTCAAGCTCTTAACACGTTCCGGGACAGTGAACGCCTACAGGCGTGAAAACAATGAAAAATCTATTGTGTCTGGAATATTGTCCGGAACGTTTTAAGTATATTTTCGGCTCAAGTTTTAGACTTACCAAGTGGTTAAGGCATTGGTCTGGTATGCCAAGATATGGAGTTTGAATCCTCATTTTGGGCTGTTGGTTTTGACATCAACTACAAAACTTTCAATAGCTTTATATACAAAACAGACCGAACATAAACTTAAAACTATAAAGCTGTTGATAACACTAGTAATTACATTATGTGGTGTCGCTTTAAACAGCTTTTTTATCGCTTTCCAAAAAATACGTAGTAGTAGTAGTTCATAAGTGATTTTGTAAATCATTCACCCCGCCTGTTTAACGAATTTTGATAAAAACTGTCTTGCTTTTTTACCCAGCCAAATTGAATTGAATGAGTGTCAGGGACATCTGCAGTTTACTCAAATTAATATGATAAGGAAAGTAACCAACCAATCCATACTGACTTTCCGTGGTGGTATATGGCTCATATGTACCACCTCATACGAGTTAAGGCCTTTGCCTAGCAGTGGGATATTAACCGGCTAATTTACTATTTCTTACCACACAGTAGGACCCTAGAAGCCAGGGGCGTGTTCTGCTAATTAAAACCAAACACGAACTAAAACTGGGGACAATGGCGTCAAACGTCATTTGCAAATTAATTAATTAAGTCTGCAGAGTTTTCGTATCGAATATTTTACGTAAGTTGGAATTTAGATTTTTAAGGCATCGTACATTTTCTGTTTTCTAGTCGTGATGCTATTTGTATTATCTGAATTCATATTAGTCAATAAGGTATTAACCTAACAACAAAACAAATAAGTTGATTAGATTAAAAATAAAAATAAAATAATTAAAACTCGATTAGATTTATAAATAAAAGAATTGATTAAAACTCAGTTTACGAACATTTTTTGCGACGATTTATAAAATTTTGTATCCCGACGTTTTGCACACTTTACAGCGTTTATGATCAGGGGTAGACAAAGATGTTATTTGTCATTTACATAGTTCGAAAAAAAATACATGCAGAAAGAGCTAACTGTGTCTTGAGATCTCGCAGTGAGTGGTCTGGCTTGGGTCTTCAATAGAACCGGATCCAATACTGGTAAAATTTTCCAACCTGTGTTTTAATGAATGAGTAGTATTCGAGTAAATTTTAGCAACAAGTAGGTACATCCTTTTTTGGGAAATACTTAAAAAAAGTAATGCTGTCATAAAAGAATTATCAGTTCCTGGCTACAAAAAAAACCGGTTAAGTGCGTGTCGGACCCGCGCACTGAGGGTTCCGTGCCACCCTTAACTGAATTCAGGGTCCACTTACTTTCACTTAACGAAAACATCACAATATATTGCGACAGCAAAAATAACTTTGTTTTTCATAGTGTTTGTATGAAAGACAAAGTTATATTTGCGGTTGATAAAAATGTGCAATATCTCAAAAACTACTGGTTCGATCTCCTTCAAACCAATTTTCGTTGCAAGTTTTTGTTGAGATCTACAACATATATTTTTTTCAAAATTTTCACTTTCTTAGTTCAAAAGTTAGATGGGGGGGGACGCCCATTTTACCACTTTGGAAGCGTCTATATCTCAAACCTTACACTTTTAGAAAAAATGGTTTTAAAAACCTCAACATCATTTTAAAAGTCCTATCCATAGACACCCCACACGCATAGGTTTGAGTAAAAAAAATATTATAGGTTTTAGTTTCATGTATGGGAGCCCCCCCTTAAATATTATTTTTTCTTACTTTTTGTATCTGAATCGGAAAGCGGTGAACAAAATACACCTACCTACCAAGTTTCAGTTATGTGATGCTTATAGTTTCAGAATAAAGTGGCTGTGACATACGGACGGACAGACAGACAGACAGACAGACAGACAGACAGACAGACAGACAGACAGACAGACTTGACGAAACTATAAGGGTTCCGTTTTTTGCCATTCGGCTACGGAACCCTAAAAACATGATATATATGCCTCATAAAAGGGTTGATATTGGAAAGTCAAGCACCAATACAGTTCCATACAAACAACAATTTAACCGTTCCAATACTTTTCCGTCGCTCTACAAACCTGAGAGGCTTTGTGGCCGCGGCCCCATCTCTACGGCACGGCGCCGTACCGTACTACGGCGCGAATTCGTGCCGTAGAGATGGGGCCGCGGCCTAAACATCCATTTTCCACTTCAGCAAGGTCCACTAATGATGGATGGCTGTTCCTTCGGGACTTCCCCTGACATCTGTTACGCGGGAGCTATTTGCGAACGATCCAACTTCCAGGACTTTTAAGTTGTTAGAAAAAAATAACTTAGGAAGAACGACGTCTTTCATGTTACGAAATGTTGTTGGCAATTATGAAGGGAAGTTTTAATGATAGCTGAAAGTATACAATGAACGGAAACTTTTTAATTACTATAATTTGTGTCACTAGGAACCACAACCTAGGTCTTTTAAGAAAGTAGGTAGCTTTTTTTGAAGAAATATGCTTTTTGGTCTTAAACAGCTTTAAATCATCACGGGAAACTTACGTCCATGGGCTCTGCTTGAAAGAAAAATAAATTTGTTTATTTATCTCAAACATACCTATACAGAGCAAACCTGTCATTTATCAAATCTTTGTATCATACTTATGATGAATGATGTTTTCAGGCACTTTGGTTTCAAAACGTAGTCCTTAGGTTCTTGCCTGATGTTCGTAATTAAACACTCATTAAAAAGCAAATTAAGAAGTGTAAAATTAAACAATATTTATCTTCAGAGTAAAATTTACATAAAATATCATTAAGCAGAAGCGAAACAGGAACACACTAAGTGACGGTGTGTGTAGATCGTAGTTCCGTAGTGTAAAGTTCCGTAGCACCGTAGCGCCTGTAGCATCGTAGCACGTGGTCCACTACGCCGTAGCGCCTCGAATAACAAGTTAAGAGGAGTACTACAAACTGAGTGATTTTAAAAAATTAGAGTATCTAAAATATTTTATATACTAGCGGCTTCGCCCGCGTACATAGTGTGTAATCATTATAAGTTACAGACTATGTGCTATTTCAGAGCATAAAGCATATTTCTTTTAAGTTTAATTTCAATTCATTCAGTAATTTTACGTGAAGGAATAACAAACATCAACAACAAACTTTGACATATGTAATATTTGTTTATTTATTAAAAGACTTAATTGCACAAATAATGGTGTACAAAGGTGGACTTAATGCTAAAAGCATTCACTGCCTAGTATTGGTAGGATTGTACCTTATTTGTTGCATAGTTAAGTGGTCCAGATTTTTAATTTTTAAAGACCAAATGCTGTCACAGCTGATACAGATATTATTATTACATTTTGTAACAACCCTCTTAATACGACGTAGTTATTGCTCCGTCAGGATATCTCCGAGTCTCGTTACAAAACTTTGGCAATTCACTTTAAAGGCTGTGGAATTAATAAGTGGTTAATTTAAATAATCTAAGAATAATCGTAAACATTCATGTTAATCCTCTAGAGCGTTAGAAGCCACAACATAAACTTTAACGAGTTTCGCTTTGGAAATTAACATTTTAAAGCTGTTTGAATTTTATTTTGTACCTGTCTGCTAAAGAGATTAAGGTTGTTGAAAAACCCTAACATACATTTTATTGTATTTGGCTTAATTACACTACAGTGCAAAGCTAGACAAAAAACGTTTTATTAATTATGCCAACTGGATAGTAAATAAGATTTCGAACTTAGAAAAAACATAATTATCTCAGCTAAGACATCTGTAGTGAGAAACTGGTATTTTTAATTGAAATTGTGAATGTGCATTGTCAAGGACAAGTTATAAGCGGTAATTCAAAATACTTACGATTGTACGTATTTTGAATAAAAAATGCATTAACCTATAGTCAAAATGGCTATTTAGCTGGTTTATTTATTTTTCACTGGTTTTTGTTTTTTTCTTCGCACAGAATCTTAAATATTCAACCGCTGAGAACGATTTTAAAACACTTTTGACTTAACTATCGATTAAGAAACCGGGCCGGTTACTTCTACCGGCCTATTGTTTTACAATAGTCCCCCTAGCCGATTTCGACTACGGTGGCCAGTCACAACGACCAACAGACTGCGCGGGACATATTATAGTGCACAAGTGTGTGCGCAAACATAGGTGCACTCTCTATTCCTTTCACTCTCATAGCCCGATGGGACAGCAATCTGACACGACCGGAGAGAGATCAGGCGCAGGACCAACGGCTTAACGTGCTTTCCGAGGCACGGGGGTGAAACACCGCCAACTTCCAAACTCCGGGCTACCCTGAGAATTTCTGAACAGAAAAACTCCGGTACATATTTTTGGCTCGACCCGGGAATTGAACCTGGGACCTCCGGCGCAGCCGTCGCTTTAAAATGCGACCCTCTCACCGCTGCGCCACCGAGGTATTGTATTGACGGCCAAAACAGTCAATTTTTATAAATCTATGCTCGAAGTTACATAAACAGTGCCACCGGTGCACATTGTATAACAGTTTAAACTGGACCCATTCCGAAAATGTCAGCTATTCAATTGAAAAAGCTAGAACAACTTACCTTACCTATAACACGGTACATTTAAGAGCTAGATTGCAGTTGGAAGGACCATTTATTCTTGCCTCTTGGAGATTCTCCAAACGCTTTTATTGTCGGTATCGAAGACATACCAGTGGCTTTATTCTGAAAAACATGGCCAGCATTATCGATTCTATGTATCCCTTTTACTCTAGAGAGGAAGCCATTGCGAGTGAATGCGATGCTTAGAGCCAAAAATACTAGTGCTTAAAGTGGGACTCCTGGCTTAGGTTTAAATGGGGTGTACAAGTTCCATTTCTTTTTTTTTTGTTTTCTTTCGTTAACGTAGTGTACGAACACTAGAGAATTAAAGCGGTAACAAGTTTTTAGAAAACTCTGCTGTTATTTCGACGGATTTATTAGATAGCAAAAATGTTGAGATAGAATTTTTGACACAATAGGTGCTCGACAAAATGATTTTGGACTCGAAATACCGAGATAAAGTTTGAACATAAAAAGGAATTATACTTTTCAATGCCGTGCTAGTTTTAAGCAAGTATGTTTAAAGTAAAATAGAGTTAATAATTGTAACGAGTTAATAATGTAGTCGATCCCATATTAATTTTAATACCTATGTGTTATTCTGATGTATGGGCTATAATATTTAATAAAACACAATTTACGGATAATTTCGCGATAATTTATTTGATTTTTCATCCCGACGTTTCGAACACTTTACAGCGTTCGTGGTCACGGGGTAGACTAAGATGTTATTTGTCATTTACATAGTTTTGAAAAATATTAAACTACCATCATACTCATAATTAGCTGTGCCCGCGACTTCGTCCGCGTGGAATAGTGACTTTGGATAGAATTTTTAATTTATAGGCTTATGATTTTACAAATAAGATACTTAAGTATAAGTACTTATAAGTACGCAAGATATAAAGTATTTATATAGTACATTTTAGTACTCACTTATCATTAAAATTGGCCATATTACAACAATAAGAAGCAAGTAGTAGGTACATCAAAGGTGATCAATTATTATGACCATACCGATTATTTGGACGTTCACAATTTGTATTTCGATTAGGAATTCCTTTGTTTGATAGGATAATATGGTTACTTTACTTTTAACTACTACTTTGCCACAAAAAAAAACTACTACTTTACTAACATTTTACTTTGTTGTGTGGAAAAAATGGATCTAAATATAAATTTTTTCATGGCACTGTTTTGTTATACTTTGGCAAGTACCATAAAGTACCAAATATTCATTTAATTTATACAAACCAATATGGAGGAAACACTACACATTGAATTAAAACACTTTACAGATTCATTTCCACCCACATTTATTTTAAATTGTTTCGCCTCGGCCCCGTCCCGCCTTAGCCCCGGCCCCATCGAACGGGATAAAAAGTATCCTATGTCCTTCTCCTGGTACTAAGCTACCTCCCCACCGTTTCGTCCCGATCCCGTGCTACCCCAGCCCCGGCCCCGTCTAGCGGGACAAAAAGTATCCTATATGCAGTATCTTATGTCCTTCTCCTGGTACTAAGCTACCTCCCCACCGTTTCGTCCCGGTCCCGTGCTACCCCAGCCCCGGCCCCGTCTAGCGGGACAAAAAGTCCTATCCTATATGCTTTTCCTGATTCTAAGCTACCACCCCACCAACTTTCAGCCAAATCGGTTCAGCCGTTCTCAAGTTATAAGTGTTGTAACAAACACGACTTTCTTTTATATATATATATTTTCTGCCTACCCCCTAAGTCTATTGGCGTGATTATTTCTATCCTAGTTTACTCTCCAAGTGATGCTGAGTCAAATAAAAAAAGCCCAATCAAAATCGGTCCAGTAGATTCTGAGATTAGCCCGGACAAACAGACAGACAGACAGACAGACAGACAGACAGACAGACAGACAGACAGACAAAAATTTTAAAAATTGTTGTTTTGGCTTCTATTACGGTAATTAAGACCCCCTGTAACAATTTTTCATAAAAATCTTCAATGTACAGAAATCGATCTTTTACAGTCTTATATATGTATTATATGTATATAGATTAATTTACGTTCCTATCCACGCAGAAAGAGCTAACCGTGTCTTGAGATCTTGCAGTGAGTGGTCTGGCTTGGGTCTTCGATAGAACCGGATCCCATGGTGGAATTTTCCAACCATCTTCTCTATTGAAATTTGGATGTTTTCTAATTTCTATGGCTTCACGTAACATACGAGGAACGAACCGACGTTCTTTTGAAAGTATTTTGGGTTGGTCAAAACGTATGAAGTGGTTGGGTTTATCTAAAGCATGTTCACACACTGCAGATTTCATGTTCCGTCTATGTTTTACGTCAGCTATATGTTCTTTTATCCGTACGCCTATACTTCGTTTGGTTTGTCCGATGTAGGAAAGGCCACAGTCACATTCCAGTCTATACACCCCTGCATCTTGAAGAGGTATGGTGCACTTGACAGGTGGTAAAAATTGGTTTATCTTCTTTGGCGGCTTGAAATAAGTCTTGATGGAAGCTCGCTTCAAGATATTTCCAATCTTGTCAGTGACCCCCTTAATGTAAGGTAGTACGGCAGGTGGGAGTTCAACTGTAATGGGCTTGGCAGTGGCACGGGGTCTGCAACGACGTGGTACTGGAAGCTGGTTGTCCCGCAGTACCTTCCTTACATGCTGAAGTTCAGCAGCCAGGTGTTGGTCGTCACAGATGCCCATCGCTCTCTGAAACAAAGTTTTGCCCACGGTAGCTAACTGTGAAGGATGATGGTGAGATGCACCATTGAGATATTTATCTGTATGGGTGGCCTTTCTAAAAACTGTGTGGCTAAGAGTATGGTCAGGATTTCTAGTTAGTAAAACATCTAAGAAAGCTAGTTTATTGTTTGCCTCAATTTCCATGGTGAATTGTATTTTTGGATGAATAGAATTAAGATGGTTTAAAAAAGCAGAAACTTTATCAGTGGG
The DNA here is from genome assembly GCA_963584085.1 of Pyrausta aurata. Classification (NCBI taxonomy): domain Eukaryota; kingdom Metazoa; phylum Arthropoda; class Insecta; order Lepidoptera; family Crambidae; genus Pyrausta; species Pyrausta aurata. Next base: position 25,643 of record CAUZXH010000163.1, read on the forward strand.
TAATACTGTGAAGGTGTCATCTACGTACCGTTTATAAAACCTTGGTGATATTGGTGATGAGCTCAGAGCTGTGGCCTCGAAATCTTCCATGAAGATATCAGCAACAACAGGTGATACTGGGGAACCCATCGCCACACCACTATAATATTGTTAAGTTTGATAAAAATCCATGCAGTAGTTTTTACGTAAAGAAGTAACAAACATACATCCATACATCCATATTTACAAACTTTCGCATTTATAATCCACAGTACGATATTTATATTGATAAACTGGAATGTATACAGCGTAAGTTTATGCGATTTTTACAGTACAAGTCTTGAACCTACATTGCGGACTACAAAGCGAGATGCAATAGGCATCACACTCTCCCGCTGCAAGAAAGGCGAAATATTGCAGACTTGGTGCTACTATTAAAAATAGCCCAGTCCAAAATTGATTCCCCACATCTTCTTTCACTGATAAACCTCGGAGTTTCAAACAGAACCTTAAGACGACCTGTGGCTCTTTTTATCCCACATAATACCACCAAGTATAGACAGAACTCTTTCTTCATTAGGGCTGCAAACTTGTTTAATGCAATGGCCGACGATCCCGAGCTTGACTTATTTATTACAAGTGTAAATAGTTATAAAAGGCGTCTGACACGTAAATGGTTTGACGGGGTGCCCGAACTTAGTTAATCAACTGTATTATATTTGACTTTGTTTCCCTCTTTTTATTATTCTCTCTGAATTTTGTTTTGTTGCTCAAATCAATCGAAGCAGTTTTTTGTTTCTATTTTATTCAGTAATATTATATATTCTGTGGTAATGTTTTAAAATCTAATGTTTTGTTAAAAAAAAATCTTTTTTCATACAAGCTCGACTAGCTTCTATATGTGAAGACACGTTAATGGTTTTTAGTAAATAAGTAATTTAGTATTTAAGGTTTAGTATACTGTAGTGTTTTCCGAATAAAATAAATAAAATAAAATAAATAATATTATTTTATTTAGTGTAGAAATAACCTTTTGCGATACTGTGAATATTTACTACGGCATTTTATTCTCTCAAAGCTTCAGCTATGAAAGTTTTTTGAAATGATATGTTTTAATGACATCAAATATCCTTGTATCTTACTCCTTTTTAACCATATCTTTCTTTCCAGGATACGGCATCATTCCCCTGAAGATACCATCATCTCCCGCAACCCACTGTACCCTGCATACGACGGTGGGTTGCATTGGAAACGAGGAGTGTACGGCAAAGAGTCACAGCGTTATCAGGCTGCTTGGTCCTGTTCGTGACGTCATCGTCAGACCAGCCAGGCATCATTATAGGCCGGGAGAGACCAGTAAGTAATTTCATAAACTTAAAATACATATTTATTTTAGCCCCATCCATGTATGTGGAAGGGTGTTCAATCTAGAACTTTTCTGCCCAAAAGGCCATCAGTTCCCCACGCAATTTGCCCTGCCTATTGCCACTTGAGCTTACTGATTGGTAGGCGCAAAGGCCAAAGGAAAGCCAAAGGCTACCAAAGATGCAGCGTAGGACTTTAACCGACAAGATGGACAGATGACCTTGTAAAGATTGCAGGATCACACTGAATGCAGACCGCTCATAGTCGCTGTGAAAACCGTGGGTGGGGCTTTTGGTCAGCAGTGGACTGCCATTGGCTGATAATAATGATGATGATGATGACTGTACGTACCTAACATATTACAGTGGGTTGCATTGGAAACACTCTGTGAATATAAACATTAAAACGAGTTTGATACTAAACAGCATCCTGCAGAAAAAAGCACCTGTAATGGACAGGATGTTGCAGTGGCAAACGGCCCTTACATGTTGTATAATTATGTGTAAAAATTATAAATCAATGTTTAACTTCACGTGGCGCAAAATAATAAGCGACTGCCTCCATATTATACACGTCTCACATCATAATTTAATATTCAAGTACATAAAATTCACAGGCCAATAAGCTTCTCATCTCATACTTTGTAATCACTCACCTAAGCGAAAGCAGCTGCACCGTTTACTAAATTTTATTCACACCCCAATGCTTCATATGAACTATCATGATAAGTGCTTACTTGCATTTTGGTATTCAAGATTATCAAGTTATCTAATTGAACTCGCATACAACGCATACAATTCGTTTCGCCGGAACATACAAATTAGATCTTTTGTTACGAAAAATATTCAATCAGTACAGTAAAGAAACGAAAGCATACCTATTATGATTTTCCATCAAAAGGTGAGCATAGTGTTAACTAATAACGCCTGATTAGGCATAAGCTTATAGGTAGGTATCTTAGCAACGCACAGTCCTATTGCAAGTTCTCATTTAGAAGTACTGTACTTTGTCTTTTAAATAAAGGTCGTCAAAGTCGAAAAATATCATGAAAAAAAATTACAAACATACTCCGCCAAATCTTAGTTTAGTAACAGAACAAATTGGTTGGAGTTTTACCGTGAGCCAAAGTTCCCCTCTACTCCGGTCAACCTTGAGAATGTTCCCTTATTGTCCAACTTGCTGGGTGTTATTCTCCGTAATTAATTACATGGAGTTCCGTACATTTCGGTAACAACCGGCTTCGAGATGTATAACTTGCTGGTCCATTGAAGTTTAGCAGTTTGGAATGGTTTAGTGCTTTGGTGCACCGTTTAGCGTGGTTTTGTTAGAACACGCTTATTTATGGTTGAACTCTGCTAAATGTGTTGGAGATTGAATCTTGGGTTGTTTGTTAACAATGGAGAATACTGCTTAGTTTATGTTCAAACTTAGATCACTAAGGCCCAGTTGCGTGATCGATAGGTAACTCAACCAATAATTAAATATCGTTACCAGTGGTTAAATGTTTACTATTGTGCGTATTTTGAAGAAAAAATACCCTAACCAAATGTCAGAATGGTTATTTTAATGTGTATTATTATTATACAGCCGCTGGTAACGACATTTAACCATAAGTTAAGTTATCTATCGAGCACGCAGCTGGGCCTCTCTGAAGTACCACTACTATTACTATAGCGTTTTTTTATGACTATTTACTTTCATACGAGTAACCGGGTACCTATTTTGCATGACCCTTAAGTAATTCAAAATATCACATGTCGGAAATTGCATATCCATACTTTTACTCACCCAAATCTACACCCACATGTACAAAAAATATTTTTAGAGTAAGTCACTTAATACAATTTGTTTGTTACAGTAACCTTCTGGATCCTGGCACTTGACCATGACTTGCGCTTGGTTCGTGAGGAGCTGGCGTATGTGGCGCTTAGCGACCCCGCTGGGACCAAGGTCGCTATATGGGAGCAGCTGTCTTTGGATGAAGGTAATACTTTAACTCATGACACAACTAAAATGCTAGCTTATGAATAACAAATCAAAGTTATAATCATTAGTTCGTAAGATTGGTAAGACCGAACCTTTGTTATGAAACACGAGTTAGCTTGCACGTTCTACGTAGGTAAATACATGTATGGGTGACACCTCCGTCATAATTATTATCTGGCACTTCGTTACTTAAGGAAGAAAATTCCTTACTTCGAAACCAAACGACTTGGTGTTGTCTAGCGCATATACATTTTATATATACAAACCTGCCAAATATTTTCTTGACAGCGCTCTGTCTAGCTAGGGAACTAACTCCAAACCTTTTACTACCGAATCAAAGCAATCACGAGAAACATCACGCAATAAATTGACTGCACAGCCTCTGTACCTACTGTTAAGCAGCTAGTTATACTAGGAATACCATGGCTTTCTGAATTCCTGGTACGGTCACCAGCACATCAGGATACCCACTTTTGTTGCAAACTAGCCATTATTACAACTGCATAAGATACCGCAGTGTTTACCTTGACGTGCTGTTGTACGGACAAAGCAAGATAAACTTTAATGACCAATACGTTAATACGTACATATCCACGGCTTGCTTGTTGGTTAAAATATTCTAAGGGTGCACCCATGAGAGCATTCCCAAGTCACGGGAGCAATCTGGGAGTCCGCGTGATCCTATTTGGGCTGAGAGCATTTTCTTGTACTCTATGTCCCGGCAGACTTGCGTTTGACAGATTCAATTCCGTATTGTAAATTTTGTTTTCGATATCTTTCTACTAGTAAGCAAGGTCAAATGTCTATGCTTCTTTATTTTCTTAGGCTTTTGAATTATGGTATTATAAGATTTTAAAGGAAGACTATCTTCTTTAGCTAGTAACCTAATCTATTGAGATTTTAAGCCAAAAGTTGACTTTGGGTCCTCTTATAATAGTACATTAAGAAAAGTAAAGGATCGAATTTCGACGAAGTAATCGACCGCATAACTGGTTACTTATTACGGCATTGTGAAACAAGCCGTAACTATAGAGATAACCCATGGAGAATTAAGGCCACAAGTTAATTATAGATTATCTGAAAATAGTACAATAAGAAAAGTGAATAAAAGAATAATTATAAATAAATATGCAACAGACAACAACACAACACCGATTGTCTTGTTTTGAAGTAAGGAATTTGCTTCCTTGTGTTACGAAGTTCAAAGTACCAACAACGATTACGACGACGATGTCTCTCATAAATACATATATTTTATACTAGCATTTGCCCGCGACTTCGTCCGCGTGGAATAGTGACTTCTTTCTCCCGTTTTTTACACATTTACCACTATTTCTTTGCTCCTATTGGTCGTAGCGTGATGTTATATAGCCTATAGCCTTCCTCACTAAATGGACTATCCAACACAAAAAGAATTATTCAATTCGAACCAGTAGTTTCGGAGATTAGCGCGTTCAAACAAACAAACAAACAAACTGTTCAGCTTTATAATATTAGTATAGATATTGTATTTATGAGATCGCCCAAAGCATTAAATCAAATCAAAGCGACTCAGGTACAATTTTATTGTGAACATTAAACTCAAATCAACTATTCCGAGAATTCTCTATTCCACAGGATTGGTTACGTAATTGGTTAATAAGCTAACTTCATTAAAACGATGTAATCCCTAAATTGCTTTCACTCAAATAACACTAAATGTCTGATACTCTCGTCTTACTAAATCAAAGTCCTTTATCCTCTTAAGCCTTCAATACAACAGATCTGGTTTAATTGGCTCAATATATTTTAAGCGGTTAAATCACGCCTAAAGGTAATTGTGTCAACTAGTGATGTAACAGATATCCGTATCTGCTATCTGAAATCCGAGGCTGAAGAAATATCTAGATCGTGAAATAGATCCGTAAAATATCTGTCTAAAATTTAACGAATACGAAAAACGAATCTTTCTTCTGCCTCGGATATTCGCGTATACGGATATCTGGCACATCACTAGTGTACCTAGACGACGTAGACTTAACCAATTAAATAGTCAAGCTACATAAATACGTGGAACTGAGATAGACCGAGTCTTTTAGTATAAGTACGAGTAGATAGTAATAAAATACTTAACATTTGTATTTTAAACGACAGGTGTATTAACTAACATAAAACTTTTATCATAGCGATTGCTGTTCGTGTTAAGTTAGCTGCTTAAAATAGTAAACAATCAAGAATTCAGTACTCGTCAGAATTCATTTCATTTCATTGCATAATTATTTACATTTATAATTAAAAATTTACAATTCAAAGTTTTTGACCTCTCAAAATCTATTTGATAAAAGAAACAGTTAAAGCACAGAAAATATAAATATTAAAGCACGGTTAATTTGTACCCAAGTCATTGATGTTTAAAATGATGTACATAAGTGTTTATAGGTAGAAGACGCCCCGTCATAATCGTTGCCTGGAATTCATAACACAAAAAAGAAAATACCTTACTTCCAATTTTTCAAAACATGACAATTGGTGTGCTTTCTGGCGCATATTTATTCTATATTTATTTATACAAAGCTCGGAAAGGTTAATTTAGATGTTGCTAATTAACTTCCTAACACTCTTGATGTAAAAAAATGCTGAACTTTTTTTTTAAATCTCATAAAATTACTTAAACCAAGAAAGCAGCCGCCGAGCAATTCTTCTCAAAGTCCAAAGTTAATTAAAGTAGTAGTTGATTAACTCCAGTAAATGAAGCCAAGTTTTAAATAACTATCCGTGTGAATAGTTCGCTTAAACTATTTGATAAGTTGAACGAATCAGTCTACTCCAATTAGAGGATTGTACAAAATTGTTAACGAACAATTTAGTTTGTTAAGATTTAAAACGCGAGTCGATTGGTTAATGGAACTGCTGCAGTTAAAAATTAATCTTAGTTTATAATCAAGGAATTCAGCGCTCTTTAACATTTTAGTTTAATAATCACAATTAAATTAAGCTTTGGGTAATATAACCACAATTGTTTGTAACGCGTGAACAAAGGCGGTTTTGTATTAAAGACAGTTTTTATTTGCTTTTCGAATATTGTAAACAACCTTTTTGTTATTTTTAAAATGATATCAGTGAATGTGAATAAAATAATTTAACTATACGATTTGAAAAGATCTCAGTGTTTAACGATAAATTGCTTTAAAACTTAAAACCTTTGAGGTTGTGAATTTTGTGTTTATCTTGTTTTAAAATAAATCATTTCATTCAAAAGGAATGTCAAGATTTTTTAAAATCTTTGAAAACCAAAGAAAAGTGGACTTTAAATACGTTATCTATATCCATTTATAAATTATCGTATTTGTTTATTTAAATAAAAACATAGTTTATGATTTTTGCACTTCAAAACTGAAATTACGTATTTAATGGCTTTTAAAGGTAAAACTAATATTACGAGTTATGTTTCTAAAAAGCGCCTCAGTCTTTATAATAGGCAAGTACTAACATTTCTTACTAGGAGCTTTGCATACAGAAAATCTCAAATTGATTCCAAGAACTAGCGATACCTAAAAACTCTTCTTATTCGTCCATTTTCACGAAATTGGAGCGAGATAGCGAAATACCTAGCATAAATTCTTACCAGTTCATTCCTCGCTTGGCTTGCTGCCTAGTGGGATCGTATACAGACAAAGGTCTATTAGGGTGTACGTGTAAAAGCATGTTAAATATCTTCATTGTCTTCTGTATGAATATCATTAGCATTTTCGGCGAGTTTATTGCCAGCAGTTTGTGATAGTGCGAGAATAATTATCTTCTTTATTGGGGTTATGCTGCGTTAAATTAAAGTAGATATTAAGGGTTGTGGTTATAGTTAAGCTCTATGAGTATCGTTATTGCAATAGTTTTCATTCAGACTTCATTGCTGTATCAACTGTTTCAAACCCAGAAATAACAACAGATGGTTTATTCAAACGTTAAGTTGTGTCAAAGTCCCTTGAAATGACTCTTGTCAATGTTTTTTTTTCCATAAATAAACCAAATTAGTGTGGTGATAAAGATAGTGTGGTGTTTTTCCTCTTGCCTTTCACAGCGCAGTTTAAGAACCGGGGGTTTCCCGCCTCTTAGTACCCCGTCAAATGCCTTTCCTGATATACTAAATCTTCAGCCTACTGCCCGTACTGATGTTGCTGCTACCCAACACCAGGGGAACGCTTATTTGATGGCGGCATTTACTCGCCATGGTGTTACAAGATCGAATTGTTTAAAAATATTACGGATCTTAAAGTTGTACCTCTAGCTGTAGTTAGATTGTCTCTTCATTTTCAAACACTTGTGTAAGTTGTGTGGTGTGTAAACACAGTGGTTTATTACAGTCAAATGTATGTAATGTGTTTGTTGTTTCTGTTATTATTGATAATAAATTAAAGAAAAAAAGTATATTTATAGGCCCAGTACCTTTTTAAACTTTATGCCCTTAATTTTCCCCTACGTTCAAACCATAACTGTAAGATAATATGAAATCACGATACTGAGGTAGCAAACGTTATACAACAGTAACAGTTCAAAACAATTTTAACCTGACCTCGCTTATAGCCCGCTATATTCACTTCGACAGAATCTTTCCCGGAAAAATCGATGAAGCTCAATAAAAACAGTATGTTAGAAGTACTCGTACAAGATATTTATTGTGTTGCCTACTCAGTCAGAAGATATAAATATTTCTGTTGGATTAAAAGCATTTTTTATACTTACTTTAGAGTTAGACAAGCCTCAGCCTCAAAGTCTCATAATGATGAAATGTTTTAAAATTTTCATTTTGAATAATGAATAAAATATTTGTTATAAGCATCTGTTGATTTAGATTCTGCACATTATAATGCCCTTAGTACCTATACCACAGATAATATAATACTACTAGTCTATACCAACAAGGATGCAACTCATTGACAATAGCGGTCGATTCATATACCAAATTAAAAAATGTTGAATAACAAAATATCTATAAAAAAATATCAGCCAAAAAGTCAAGGTCTTATGGTGTGGCTGTTGTAACTTAGGTGTTGCTTAGATCGCAAAGACCAACTTAGTTCGGTTCTCCTTCGAACAATACTCCTAATTGTGAAGTAACTTCTGTTATTGTTACTGCTCTCTGACTGGATGAAACTAAGTCGAAATATTACAAGTTGCGACAAACTCGTCTCATTTTTCGTATCCTTAATAAGGGAAAGTTTCAGTTTTATTGTACCAGTGATTCTTGGGGATGATGCGGAGTTTGAAGTGTAACTGTTATTGCTATTTCATTTGCGGTATTAATTTGAATAGGAGAATGTATATGTAGGCTCCATTAAACTGTGCGACTTTTATTTTGATCATAAAATGCATTAAAAATGTCACACCTGGAATTAGAAGAGCAATAAATGCTGAAAAATACAAAACAAGTTTTTTTTTTTCATCAGTCTGTGATAAATATACATAAAGCCAGCCAACCAGAATATACGTTGTATACTTAAAGATGAAATAAGAAACCAAAAATTGCGCACGGGTGGGACTCGAACCATCATCTTTCTGGCACACCGGGCCAACTGCTCTTCCAATTGAGCTACCGTTCTATTGTGTTATTCTAAACCATACGTTGTATACCCGAAAAAGCAACTGCTAAATATTTTCTCAAGGTATGCATACGTTTAGCTTACTGCCTTATCTCAATCTTAAGCCCTGTGTTAATAAAATGCAGAGCTAGACGGAAGCTTTAAAATGAACCTGGTGCAAAAAAGCCGGTACTAAAGTTGTGTTCATAATAGGGCCGATTTCGTTAGCGAAAATCGTAATTATTTAACCACTGGTTACGACTTTTAACCATTAGTTGAGTGAACTTTCGATCATGAAATTGGCTCTTAATTAATTATTAAATTCAAACATCTCTATGTATGTAGTTCAGCCTAAATGAACCTTACCTATTACTATTTGTTTGACAGTTGAGGTCTTTTTATAATTTAGCCGCTCGGAAAATGCAGTTTTACGTGTTTAATTTTGACAAAAAAAATATGGAAAGAATGTCTAACACCCAAAATTAGTCAATTTATATATAGATTTTCATTTAAAAATTGTTTTAAAAAAATTAATACTTAAACGTTATTTATTTATTATTTTTATCAAAATTTAAAACTTCAAAAATATTATTTATAGTTTAACCACTCAAACATAACTAGTTTGAGTGGTTAAACTATAAATAATATTTTTATTTAGTTTTTGGGACACATTTTCTCAGCTTTTCTGGACAATCAGCCTTAGCAACTACTGGATAGGCTCCCAATGAAAGCCTTTCCATGTCATCCCTTGCCTACCCGCGTCAAATTTTGATAGATTGAATTTGCTACAAGGTGATTGACTCATAACTGAGAAATGTTATTGGTTGTGGAGTGTTTGGTATGTTGTAATTTACAGAATAGCAATGGCGGGTGATGGATTTAAAATGTGAGTTTATGATTAAAAAGTAATGTTTAAGTATTTCTGAAAGTGAAAGACGTAAAAGATAAAATATGACACTGAAAAAAAAAACATTCTAAACCAGTAAAAAACTTTTGTCAAATGCATGAAACGTGCTCTTTTACCACTAATGACCTATCAATAAAAAATAGTACATCAAAATACAGCAGCCCCGTACTTTGACGCTATGTTTTCCTTCGAAGATGTGTGATTTAAGATTCTGGAGCAAAAACCGCGTCCCGTTATAAATGGTCGTCACTTGATAGTTCGTCACGTATCCTCCACCGTTGAGCCACTCCGTAACGGTGTGATTAATTGCAGCAGGACCACTACTCTGATAGCCAATTGCATGGTTATATTTGCTTTATAACTCTGAGTTAATCATTCATCATATGTTTTAATGTGGGTTATATTGTTTGTTTGATCTGGCCTGAGCAAGTGGCCTTAAAATCTTTTTTGGTTGTCCCCGTTTTCTGCTTTTCATGACAGCAAGTCGCAGATCGATACTTTCAGTTACCATTTTTAAGAACTAAATTAAAATAATTTATATTGCTGTTTTATTAAATGTAACTATTCTTTTATTTGTAGTATTATTATTGTCAAAATAAAGGTTGCGACCGTGATAACTTCGATCAATAATTATATAATAAATGTTAAAGAATCAAGCGTGATTGTACCACGCGGTTAATCAATATGGACACAATTCTTAATTTACTAACCGTCAATGTTTCTCACAAAGTAAGCATGTCAGTCTAAAACTATAGCCTCTTTCAGAGTAAGGACCATAAACCCACTCGAAGTCACGTGTCATACCCACGGACCTCACTTATAGTGGACGTATCGAAATACGTGACACGCCTGAGCTTTGTTTTTGTTCATTAACAGACAAGTAGTGCAAGTTCTGCTGTGGAATATTTCAATCAATCGATAATACCTTCATTCTTTGAAGAAGCGTTAATTTTAAGATTTCTACTCTTTAAAAAAATAAGATTATTTTATATATATATATATATATATATATATAGTTCATATTACATGTAATCAAAAAAAATTTTTGAATTCTAATTTGAATTTACCCTCTCTAAACATAGGAAAAATTTAATGTTTTCCAAAAAAAATGAGAATAGCCTGTTGTCGCTGCCATCGATAAGAAGGCAGCTGATTTTATATGCTTGATACGAAATAAAATTATTTTATTGCGTATTTTGTATGCTAAAATACGTCAAAAATATTGTCACCTTCAATGCGTCGGATTTAAATCCCCGCAGATATTTTTTCACAAAGAATTGTGCAATAAAACTCCACTATCAAAGCCAGATATGTGTGACTAATTACAACAGGACCCTTTTAAAGTCCACGTCATATCCAACAGGACTGTAGTGGACATACGTCACAGTGACACCGGCCGACGCTTTGTATGTTTTTGTCATCGAAATAATGAAAGTTGAAACGCTTTGTTGTGTAGGCTCGGCTCCATGGCATTCATCGGCAGCAAAATAAAGTGACGGCTTTTTTGACGCCGAGAGTAGTAAGTAGAAGGACGATAGTTTTTGTTGGCTTAGCCGATTTTTGATAGGTAGGTCAAATTGATTTTGGAAATTTAAGCTCGGAGATAACTAAAATATATTTGTATAGAAAAGAGATGTTGGAAATTTTGTAGTTGTTTACAACTTATATTATCTGAAGATAAAAGTAATAAAAATGATTAAAAAAAATAACTGGAAATAAAATAAAAAATACCTAAAAATAAAATAAATCAATTTTACAATAATATAAAATGTGCAAATAACTGCTATAGTTTTTGAAGAAACTGTGTCGTAATTATCGACGCCCACCTTCAGTAACATAAATATTCATTCCAATAATTACAGGCACACTTAGCACGTTCCGGGACACTATTCCGGACACAAAAGATGTTTTATTGTTTTCACGCCTGTAGGCGTTCACTGTCCCGGAACGTGTTAAGGAAAATTTAAGAAAAATAATTTAGAAAAAGAAAGGCTACAAATTGAAGTTATCAACCCTTTAAGGGATTTGAGTTCAAAATAATAGAAGCTAAAATTTCCAATACTTACACCGGACCACTTGCTTACATCACGTTTTTCTTTCAACAGGCGTTCGCAAGCTTAGCGCAATCCTCGCTTCTGGCGCCCGCTCCGGTACCTGGAAGATTGAGGCCCGGTGTGGAGGCGGTTCAGCCAGAGTGGACCTCACAGTGGGCTTCGGCGCCAGCAGTGCGTCATCAGCAGCGCCGGCTGCCGAGCAGCACTATGTCGAGCTGCGTTTCGCTGACAGCATGCGCCGGAGATACAAGCCTGGACTGCCGTTTGTTGGACGGGTATGCACATTTGTTTAGTGCTCATGAATTATTTGTAATCTGGTCGAGCCAAAGGCGCAGCTTAGGACGTCCACCGACTATATGGACAGAACACCTAGTAAAGATCGCAGGATCACACTGGATGCAGGCCGTTTGTGATCGGTCGATGTGGAAAACCTTGGGGAAGGCCTATGTTCAGCAGTGGACGTCCTTTGGCTGATAATGATGATGATGATGATGGTCGAGCGATAATAAAATTAGTGTGTAGTCATTCAGCAGTATTTGCTGAAGTGATCGACTGTGCTTTAAGGTAAAAAACATTCGGAAAAACACAAAATCTGTCGAATTTTCCATCAATGTAATCCCTAATGTTTTCAATTCAATTAAATTATTTTGTCAATCTTATGTTTACGCGACCGCCAGCGTCCTGTCGATCCGTGAGCCTTAAGGTGTTATAGATACATTTGTAGGATGCTCGGGATGCATTTATAATTACATCTATACATACAGGGTGTTTCATGTAACGTGTCAAGCCGATGCGTGGTAATAGGTGAGTACCATACCTATCCATTTCACCCCCATGTATGTTAGACAAATATTTATAGTTTAGGAGTTATATTTTTTTTTCGATATTTTTCATGATGCACCTAGACGATATCTTTAAAAAATTATTACTTTTTTTTGGGTCCACTTTTCTCAGATATTTTTGATCTCAATAGAATGCCCATTATTTGCAAAATTATGAGTAAAATAATCGCCATCCTAACTTAGACACAAGATACAAAATTATTGATCGATACTAAAAAATATTGCATTAAGCAGAACCGAATAGAATTTTCAACATAAATTTAAAAATATAAAAAAGGTTTTCCATAGTTTCTGACTAATTTTAAAAACTGCTTGACTTCATAAACTTACATTATAATACAAAAAACGATCTACTTAATGGGTAATTTTTAGCTTAAATCGGCCGTTGAATGTGGCATATCGGAAATATCTTGATTTTCATAATTTTTATTTTTATTGTTACCTTTGCATATTTTTATCAAATCTGATATTTAGTGTCCCTCTATGTTTAAATAGAGCTCATTTGATAACAAGTACATACATTATGTACCTACTACTAACTTTAACCACGACCATATGAGTTAATGAGGGATCCAAAATTTTACTTACATTGCACTCAAATTTCGTACTTTATTAACAACAAATAAACAAGAAACAATTGAAACTAAGACATGCATCATAAAAATTATCTACAACCCATTTATTCACAAACTAAATCATTTCCTTGAGGCTTAGGAAAGCTAAACTAATACTTTGAGCTAAGAACTAGCCAGCTTTAGCTTTTTGCCCAAGCAGAATTTTCATTTTGGGTCGGGCTCAGCCCTCAAAGCTGGAGCAGTTAGTGATTATGTGATTGGGCCAAAATAAAATGCTGCTACTGCCAATAATTATTAGTGCTCGGTAGTCCCTACCTTAAAGGATTAGTATAGCTATCCCACGCCACAAGGAAATGATTTAGTTGGTGATTAAATAGGTTGTAGATTATTTTTACGATGCATGTCTTAGTTTCAATTGTTTCTTGTTTATTTGTTGTTAATAAAGTACGAAATTTTGAGTGCAATGTAAGTAAAATTGGATCCTTCATTAACTCATATGGTCGAGGTTAAAGTTAGTAGTAGGTACATAATGTATGTACTTGTTATCAAATGAGCTCTATTTAAACATAGAGGGACACTAAATATCAGATTTGATACAAATATGCAAAGGTAACAATAAAAATAAAAATTATGAAAATCAAGAAATTTCCGATATGCCACATTCAACGGCCGATTTAAGGCCCAGATATTCCATTTTTACGATGTTTCGATTGAGTTTAAACATGGAAACACTAATTATTTAAATCTCGAATCTATATATGTTATAGAAGAAGATTACTAGAAAGCTGGATTGTGGTTGGAAACACGATTGTAATTACTTTGCTCGATAATAATTGCCTCAGAAGTGGGCTCCTTTTTTTTCGTATTTTCTATGTAGTTTTCAAATTATTGGTCTTATATTTATGAAAATCACATATTTTAGTAGGTAATTCCATTCTACACATATACATGTTAAAATGATTTCAAAATGTTTGTTATTTAGATCAGAATAACGAAATATCTAAAAACACTTTATTTGACCTATTTCGACTTTTTTGATCTTGATTTGCTCAAGCTACACAGATGTGAGGAACAGGGGATTATAAGAATATACATTTTGACCACATAAGTGAGATCTCAGCTATGAATCAAATGATTTTTTTTTAGTTTTTATCGGTGTTATGTTCAGGCAAAGAAAGGTCCATTTTTTTCATTAGTCTGTATTCTTTCTTACAAGCAGCAAATTCTTCCAATTGTCTTTTTAAGATTACTTTAGACACCAAAGATGTTTAGGGCGTCTAATCGTTTTTTTCCAGTTTTATTAACATTTTCATTCATAAAACACTGATTTAGTGATTCTCACACTTGTGACGATGGTGATTCGCGCAACGACTTTGACGCAACAGTTGATCGTCGTGTCATCTCTATTCTATACATGCAAGCAGAAATAGCGCTATCTTTTTATTCAAATGACAAGCACGAGATACCATTTCCTCATTCCCCTTGACGCCACTGCGAACGCTGGACCTATGTCAATTTTTGCAATTTTATTTGCGTACTTAATTACGTAAAACACCTAAAAACTAATAATAGCTAATTTCGCCGCGCCGCGTCACGCTCAGTTGGATCAGCACCAGTCTTATACTAATCAAAGGTCGCGAGTTCAAATCGGGGGTATCATGAATATTTTTCTACATAGTCACAATATTTTTTTTAGAAAACGAAATAAGTATTTATTTTAATTTTTGGACATTTTAACATTTAAAATAAAAAAAATTAAAAATAAAAACTAATTAAATTTTTAGGTTTTTTTTTTAAAGTAGCAAATCCTATTAAAAAAACTACATAACAATGAAAATAAATTTCAAAAAGAAAATTAGTATCAAAAACATCATCACCATGCGGATAAATCTCCTCAATGCCATGAGGATGGAACCCCCAACCTCTACGTGTTAAGCAAAATAAAAAGAGAAAGGCTGTAGCGACATATATAATTGTTGTGAATAAATGAACTATATTTTTGTACCAATCGTAGAGATGAATCCGTTTCTATAGTAACAATATAAACAAAAAGCATAAAACACTCATGTCAAATTTTTGTAGTTTTGAACATTTTCTCTATTTGAAAAAATCAGAGCTAAACCATAACTGTAGGTTTAGCAGTAATCTCAAATGCTAAAGCTGTGCCCTGGTGACTCTAGTATATTGGAGACGAGAAAATATTATATGAATTTGAGGGAGGGAGAAAATTATTAGGTGATAGGTCTATATTAATTTTATTTATTTATTTACATCTAGACTCCTGTGACAAAATACAAACATTGGAGGTTAAGTTAAGGTCGGTCTAGCTCTCTTCGTGTATGGAACTCAGGTTTCCATGTTATTTACGTACGTACGTACACATTTTCTGAATCGTGTAGTAATAATGCATTGACTATCTATCTCTTATTTGGTGACATGGACTTGAGCGACGAACATGGAGATTACTCAGTATAATCCAATTATATTTGCATTCAGAAATGTCAAATCTGAATAATTTTTTCAATTTTGTTCTTTCGAAAATGTGTGGAGACTGTCTTAATTTTATTTTTATAACCATTGTTCCTCAAATTGCTGTTACTGAATATCCAAAACAACTTTGGTGTTTGTGACACATAATAATTCTATTAATCTTGTAGTTAGCGCGAATTGGCGCTTCGGGGTCACGAAGGGTTCCGTACCATTATCTATGAAAATGGCATAAACATCATATCTGTTGTCAGGGAGTCCCATACAAAAGATATGAAGTCCTAATAATGGGGCAGCCCCTCATTATTATCATTATCAGAGTAGATAAGTTGTATGAGAGCAACCTGAAAAAAAAAAACTGTTTTTTAAGTTTTTGTTTTTTCAACGGCAACATGAATACATCCTTCCTGAAAATTTCAACTGTCTTACTATCACGATTCATGAGATAAACCCTGGTGTTGCCCTTTCGGTGTAGGAACTCATGCTCATCATAATTCATTCCTTGTAGGGAGGTGTCCCAAAAATATTTTAAAATACATATTTTAGGCGGTGTGATTAGCATATAAAGAAACCCATGCCAAATTACAGTTTTATAGTAAAAAAGGTCTATAAGCTAGACTACAAAAAGTCAAACATGGCAAAACCATATATGGTTTATCAAAGTAATTGTGTGGGTGCGGTGCTCTAATTAACAAACCTAGACAGTTGAAATATGGCATCTAGCTAGGTAATAATATGTAATGTAATATGTAATGTAAGCGAAGGAAAAAATCTGAAAACAAAAGAAAGTTTTTTAATTGTAGGGTCTGAAACCGTTATAATTAAGTGGATGGAAGCTTGTACAAAATATGTATTAATGATTTATGAATAAGCAAATAAATATTTCTATAAAAAGTTATGATATCCCAACAAAAACATCAATGTGAAAAATGATAGCCAAGTTCAATGCTCAGTATATTTGATAGTGAACTTCGCCGAAAAAAGTATTGCATCTAAATGAGAGATTACTACTAACTACTTTTGCCTTACTATTTTCTTACTTTCTAACACATGATAGTCAAGTCATTTTTATAGTTCAGGCTGATATTAAGCGAGTATTTTAAGCGTGGTGTGGGTGACCTCGATAGTAATTACTTTAAACCATTAATTTACTTGAACCATTTCACGGGACATCCAAAATTTACGCGGGCGACGTCGCGGGAGACGACTAGTAAATAAAAAACTTTGATATTATTAAAGGATTACTGAAACGATAAAGAAACCTTTGTCTTTAATTTAGCTTTCCATATTTGTAATGTTAAACGGAAGCGTGAAACATACTGCGCAGACCCTAGATAAACTGGGAACAGGGCAAGAGAATGATGATGATGATTTGAAATGTTATGAATTTCAGTGTGTAAAAAAAACCATGACAAAATTCTCGTGATGGGTGAACTTTGACTTATATACCTACTGGTTTGTACGGAACCCTAAATTTGAAGTGCCATATCTGTAATGGTCTTCAGTCATCATCAATTGGAAGACTGATGGAAGATAGTAGTGAGACTATAACTGTGTCGACAAAAAGGATCTTAATATAAACCACCTAAATGTTATTACATTACATTTCCTACACCTATGGGTTGGCTGGAAGAGGTATCTTTTAGGGATAAGCCCACCTTTGTTCACATTGTGACTTCTTGTACCTATTTTCTGTACATCTTATAAGTGCAATAAAGAATATAATAAATGTTATCGGATATTCTCTCTTGTTTTTATAATGGTTACAGGTTGCTGGCATAAAGTGCTGACCAGTCGTGTGAGAATGAAATGCCACT
>CAUZXH010000164.1:0-18371 GCA_963584085.1 Pyrausta aurata
GTTTCTATGATGTATAACATATTTTTTCTTATGACACAAGTTTGTAACTAGCTTTGGTTCCTTAGAATTGCAAACACAAATATTTTGTGGACATAATGAAAAAGTCTGAATGATCATCGTGTAAACTATTGGGGTATTTTACTTTTAAGATATAACCAACGTGTGAATTGTTTGGTCATTATAATTTACGACTAAGATCTTTCCATTCAAAATTCAACGAAGGTAAATGTTGAGACATAGAGCCCACCCATATAAATTGTTGGCATCAAGATAAATAAAATACGATACAGAATCGTTTTTGTCAAAGGTATCCATTATTATTACTAATTATTTGCTTTTGCATAACAATGGCTGCACTGTGATATTCCTGCTCTGATACTCGGGTAATTATCAAGGCAGCTTGATGAAAGCAATTTTATCAAAATCTGTTAATAATTCTAATTCTATAAAGTGTTTTTTAACAAAGCATCCCAACTTAACCCTCGAGCAGGATTAGGTTTTTTTTAAATGCTAACATTATAAAATAGTTTAAAAATGTCACATAGAACAAGAACATCCGTTTATTAGAATAGTCAGCCATTGTGCGACAGTGAAATATCAGTTTAAGAAATACCATGCCCAATTATCATACTGGTGAAACATTCAATCGATGGTCAATCTATTGTGTACATATAGATACCCCTTTCGCTTTAAAAGTTTAAAGTCAGTATGGTCGGGGTAATCTTTTTCATTTTTCGTAATTGATCTTCATTAAGTTTGTTATCTAATGATTCTAAACTAGAGGATATTTTAAAATAGACTTTTTAAACCTTAAATTCATTTGATTACTATTGACATTCAAAACTTTTGAAAAAAAAATGTATTATTACACCATTTGCAAAGTTTAAGGCATGCACAATAAAATATGCATCATAATTACTGAGATTGTGCAATATGTAAAATAAAAGTATGAATCGCGGTACTACCCACTTTACTACACACCTCACCTAATCATGGCCAATATATTGTTCGATGCTTAGTTTTTTGTCCACTTATCTAAGTAACTTAATAATATTTATGGAGGATTCTTTTATTTTGTTTTTGTCTACCTAAGAAGAGTATGTTTTGGGAAATTGCTGGCTTTGGCAATACTTTGAATGTCTTCATGTAATTTTGTAAAAAAAAGCATGAGCACAATTTGAACCGGTGTTTTTTTTAAGAGTTTATCATCGTTAGAACGTTTAACATAATTGCCGAAACTGTAGCCATCATGTCTAAGGACATTAATAGTGAACGATTTGAATAGATCATTTGTACATGAATCAATTGTATTGAGAAAAGACAATTTTTTCCTACTCACACTTAGAAAGATCTGTGCCCTGTTTATCAAAACTTACAAGTCTTGTATTACAAGCACTTTTCTTGTAAAAAAATCATTATTATAAATTTATGTTCATCAAAACTACACGTGTAAAGTACTAGTTACAAGTGTCAGTATTTATTTCAAACTTGTATTAGTGATTTTGTTTTTCAAGAAATCATAGCCTGGATTTATGAACTTGTAAAAAATCATAAACCTAAGGGTATCTAGAGACTATCCATAGTGATTTAAACAATGAAAAAAATATTAGAGTAATAAAACTGAGAACATAATCGTCGTTGAATAATTGTGTTCTCTAACAATCCTTGGCCTGTTTATCAAAGTAACAAGTCTACATGCTTACAAGCTACAAGTTACAATGAAATTTTAACATGTTCATGTAAATTGCGTTTATCAAAAATAATCTACAGGCCTTGTAAAGTTGGGCACTTGTAGAATTTATTGTAGGTTCCAAAATCAAAATAAATGTATGCTGTGTTCCTTTCGCGCCATTTAGTGTTTTTATTTGACTATACATAATAAAACTAAAACATGCATTTATGTTATATCAATAGTTCATAAGTTTTTCTGTTTTTTTTTTACTTTGACTACAAGTTTCTATGTAAATAATAAAATAAGATAACTCTTTATTGCACATCACAAAGAATATTTACAAATTCGTTCGTAAATAATAATCTATTATAAAAGAAAGTCGTGTTAGTAACACTATTTTACCATAAACAATAAATCAAACATCTTAAGTACGAGTATAAACATAAAAGAGCAAGTCAGGTGGTCTTATTGCTTGAAGCAATTTCTTCCAGACAACCTTCAGGTAAGGAATGAAGGAAGTGGCATGGCGATGAGATATTATAAACAAAAGATAAAGTGGAAGATTTGATTAAAGAGAGATAAGAAAAGAGTAATAAGTACATAAAATTACCTACAGGTTAATAAATAATCGTAAAATACACATCATAATACAAAATATATGAACTAATACATAATCTATTTATATTATACATACAGATAACTTTTTTATTTTATAAAACACATGACTGCATTTGTTATGTTGTCTGTGCTTACCGTGAGACTCTATGTAATCCCGCCATAAAAAAAAAACAAATTAAAAAGCAAATTGGCGGCAACGTTTTAAACAGTATTATATAAAATGTCTAAAAACGATAATAAAATAACAATTTTACAGCTAATTCGGGACAAAAAAGATATTTTATTCGGCGCATTTAGCGACAAGTTAACAAAACAAAACAAAATTGAAGAATGGAAAAAAATTGCAAGCACTTGTCAGTCCCTTGGCTTAGTACCTCTAGGGAAGGATTATACTTACGTCCGAGATACATTCTACTCAAATTTAAAAAGAGCTACTTTGGTATGTCTTATTTAAACAAACGCAATTTTAATGTTACTATTACAATATTTTTTCCCTATAAATGAAATATTTTTTTGTCAACATCATTGCCTTAATACAAAATAGTAAAAAAGTTGCCGGGTTTTATTGTTTTGTAACAAACTGTTTTATTATTTATGGATTGTAGATTCGACTAGTATGAGTGACTATTAAAGGTACAAGTACTTTTGAAAAAAGGTGCTTATTTGGTTTGTCTAATTACAGAGTAAAAGAGATAATGCTAGAGCAACTGGAACCGGCGGTGGGAAAAAAAGCGTTTTCACTCCAATAGACGACCTTATCTTGGACATAATAGGCAAAGATTCACCTATAACTGATGGAATAGTTAAAGAACCGGCGACTTCTGATTCTGTACAAGACGATAGTGACAATGACCAAATTGATGTTCCTGACTTGTCTCTGAAACCTCAAGTACCTAGTCAAAACTGCTCAAGTAATTTGAATATAAATGGTGAGTCTGAGATTCAACAAGCTTGCTCGCAGTTTCATTATGCTGAAAATAATCTTTAAATAAATAAACTAATTTATGCTTGTCTGGTTACAGTAAAAAAAACAGAAAAAAATGACCGAAAAGGATCAAAACACCATGCCGACGTAGTAGAACAAGAATTAAAAAAGAAAAGAAAACTTGATCTTCAATTAGAATTCCTCGAATTAAAAAACTATAAATTAAAGCTGGAAATATTGGAAACGGAACGCAACTTAAACGTCGAACCTTCCAAATTCACCAAGGAAATAAAACTGGCCCAGGAAAATAAAATAAAACAAGCTGATTCAAATCAACTTATTTTTATTACGGATGACAATTTTATTTTACATGATGATGAAAATGATGATATATTATAAATATAATACATTAACGATTTGCTTTCTAAGCTCCTTTAATATTTCTATGTTTCTATATATAAATTACTTTTCAATGTAATGTTGTAGTTAATAAAGTTATCTAATTTCTAAAATGACTAATTATTCTTTCAAGACTGCTCCATCCTCTCTCATCTTGGACACCATCAAATACATTATTAGAATCAGAGTTGTTTTCGATATTCGAGTTGTTTTCGTCTTCGTTTTCCCTAATAAAATTGCACAGGGTTACGCAGCAATTGAAAATGTCGCAAGCAAATTTGGGTTGAACCCGTAAATGATTCAAACACGGGAACTTTTCTCGTAGGATTCCAATGGCGTTCTCAATTACACGCCGAGTTGATTTATGCGCATTCAGAAATGTAATATTTGCCGGATCATTGGCATTTCTTACCATTGGAGTAATAAGCCAGTCTTTCAAAGGGTAGGCAGAATCGCCGAGGATGATCCCTTGTGGCATAGGTCTCCAGCCATTCTCGAACTGTTCGTACAGCTGACTGTTTCTTAACACTCTACTATCATGTGTGCTGCCGGGCCAATTGGCGTAGGAGTAGTAAAACTTTTTGTCGGGGCCGCACACGACCAAACAGTTAATAGAATGCTTTCCGTGTCGGTCGACGAATACCTCTTCGTGATGATGAGGAGCATCTATTTGAATTAAAGTTCCGTCTAAACAGCCACAAACTAGTGGCATTCCTTTCAGCATATGGAATTTTTGCACTACGTCTTGCATGTTGTTTGGCCACTTAACATAGTCCTTATACATTTCCGTATTGACTGCTGCTACGACACTGTGGACAGCATTACACACACTTCCTTTAGTGACACCATGCATGTCAGAGACAGCATGGTATTGAGCTCCGGTGCCCAGCCAATGTAGAGTAATTTGTAGAATTAATTTAGTTGATAGGGCCTTGTTTCTTTTTGAGTTTCTTTGTAAGTGATGACCCAAAATGTTCATCAATGTTTCCAATTTTTGTGCTGAAAGTCGGAATCTTTCGTTGAATTCATATGTCTCTGCCATATGACCGTAATCAATGCGAATTCGATAGGTTCGAGGTTTCGTGATCCGAATACTGTTATTTTCTTCATCGCTAGAGTCACTTGACCACATTTTAAAAATAAAAATTGACAATTTATTATTTTATTTCGGTATTAAACACTTCACTTGTAAGCTTGTAATACGGAATGGAGGGTCACAGGACGCTCTCAAGATTTTGCCCTCATTTTCTACAAGTGTAGCTTACGTGGAATTTTTGATGAACAAAACCAATAATACAAGTGTAAAAACATACATGTAACATTAATATTGACCCTTGTAACTTGTAGTTTACACGTGTAGTTTTGATAAACACATATTTGTAATAATGTACAAGAAAATTGCTTGAAACTTTTGATAAACAGACCATTTGTTTTTGCCTCGTACAGTGGTTGACTGGTAATGAATGCCTTATTGCATTAATTTTTTTAATGCACTTAAGCATAATTTAATAAATAGAACTCTTTATGGTTTTACAATATTTTTAACACTCACAGTGCCATATTTTTTATTCTTAAAAGATGAAATATGAAACCAAAAGTTGCGCACGGGCGGGATTCGAACCAGCACCTTTCTGGCTATCCGGGCCAACTGCTCTTCCAATTGAGCTACCGTGCTGTCGGTCCGACCGCGCGAAATTCTTGTTGTTGTTGTTGAATTAATTAATTAAGTTGAATTTATTCTGTAAAGAATAACTACTTGGCCCGCTGTTGCATAAACAGACGGGTAGATGGCGCTAACGTCACGCAATGACGTATCAATGAGACCAAGAATTTCGCGCGGTCGGACCGACAGCACGGTAGCTCAATTGGAAGAGCAGTTGGCCCGGATAGCCAGAAAGGTGCTGGTTCGAATCCCGCCCGTGCGCAACTTTTGGTTTCATATTTCATCTTTTTAGAACTCTTTATCTACGGTCATATGGAAATTGACCATTAATAGAATAAAAGGTTTTAACTTACAAAATTAAAAACCGGCCAAGTGCGAGTCGGACTCGCACACGAAGAGTTTCGTATCTACTACATACTTTTATTGCCTTTATGATATGTCTTGTGAAACATGATTAAGGTTGCCTTATAAGGTTTTGATTCCCTTGAAATAACAAAATATCCGAAATCATGAGACAAAACTGGTTATAATTTTTGATGGCGCTGACTCACAATTTTTTTTTCAGCTAAAAGAAACAATCATAATTAATGTTTGACTATAGTTTCAGTTTCAAAAAATTTCAGCGCAATTTTAAAATGTAATTTTATTTTCATTAAGTTAATGGACTACAACTCTGTAATTTGTTTACTTATCATATTCGTGATAGTTTTCCTTATTAATTCATCATATTTGCTACTGCTGTGTATTTCACATATCTACCTACTACTGATTAGTTGGGAAGGGTTGGACATTGGACTTTAACAAAAATTTGCCTTTTAAATCTGAATGTTATGGAAAAAGGCCACTTTATCGAAAAATTATGGTAATAAACTCATAATCATTTAGACCTATTCAACGATGACACCCCACACGATGGGTTAGGCAAGAGAAAAAAAAAACATCCCCATGTTACTTGTATAAAAAAAAAGATTTTATTTTACCACTTTGTTTTACAACAATTACAGTTTTCTAGTACTTAAGGTCATTGAGCTGAACTGCGGACAAACGGACATGGCAAAACTATAAGGGTTCCTTGTTGGACTACGGAACCCTAAAAATTACAGCATTTGGTCAACACTTTGGGTGTTAACTTTTCCAGAAGGTACTTAACAGACCTAGCAGAAGCATCATGTATTTTTTCATAAAAATGTAGGTATTGTACTTCTTAATATGTAGTTTTGTTTTTAAGGACATCTAAATGCACCAAATTTCGACACTTTTATCCCGAATCAGTAATATTCAATAAATATTGGGCAGTGTGCACAAACTTTCATTCAATAAATATGCAACAAAAGAATGCGACATACCTTTTTTGATTTTAGAACTTACAAGTGGCTCTTATAAATATTCAACTTAACAAATCTTGTTGATAATTTTTGATAAACAGAATTTACATACACTTGTAATAAAGTACTTGTAACCTGTCACTTGTGAACTTGTAGACTTGTAAGTTTTGATAAACAGGGCACAGTTCTGTTTTGAGCACAGTTCCTATTTTTGTGTTTATTAAGTGCATCCTGATTGTTAAAATAAATAGGACAACCATCACAAAATATAAATATCACTATGAGATGTAATCTGACTACTAACTAAGCGAGATAAGTTTTTTTATGTAGAAATAATGTCCGTTACTTCCGACCCTTATGTACAGCAAATTAATATAAGTGCGTTTTAGCGACTTAGTAAAAATATAATGGACAAATCACCGAATTGTTCTTACTCACGGCATTGTATTCCAAACAATTTATTTATTTATTTAGGTACATCAACAGCACAAAGTACACAGCACTTACTTGGATAAAGACACAGTTTAGTTAACCATATACGTTTATACTTATATTATTTAACTTTTCGATATTATTTATAAGATCAGTTAACTGGGAAAATCAACACCTGTGAAATTTAATTTCTGTGATTTGAATTTTCAGTAGCTGGATACAATGCTGGGAGTAAGATTCACTTTAAACATTGTACCTACGCATTTTTAACACTTATTACTGCCTTTTTATTTCTTATAATTATCATGAGGTAAATCAATATAAGAAGAACCACGAAGTGGGTTAAAAACATTTACATTATGTCAACGCTAAGTAAATTTCAAAAAAGACCAACCGCTGTAATTTTTTTCCAATTCGCTTATTTTGTTTGAAATTGTTTCATGTAGAGCGTCGAGAAATGTCGTTAATTTTTCTAATATGTTTATTCTATAGTTCGGAGTTAGAAAGAAAAATGAACTTATAATTTCTTTATTGTTCGTTTTGCATTATAAAAAAAAAACTTTAAATGTTTTTACGTCTAAGATACATTCAGTCAACAAAGTCTGAAGAGTATTATTAATAGAAGAAAAAATAAGTTGAATTCTAATATCTTATCATTATTCGAGATTGGTACAATTCTATACGTATGCACACGTTTTCCAAATGCAGTAGATGAATATGAAAATAATTATTCTTATGGATATTACTCCGATAGACCTCACACTCCACGATGTTGTATTTGCAATCATTTTCGCTCAAAAAACTAAATCCTTAAATGTTTGCTGCTCGAACGTCTTCTTTTTTTAAGAAAGAAAGAAAATACTTTTATTCAACCAAACCAAAAAAAATATGCAAAAACTAGACTACTTGATTAGAAGAGGTTTTATTATCATGATCCCATGTACTTTATCATCATCCAGACGTTTTAACCCAGTTCCAACTTGCAAGCTGAAGAATAACAATAACTATAAGAGTTTTTCATAATTTTCAGAAGAAATATTAAATTTAATAAAAGAACTATTACTTACTTACTTTTTATCTAGTTCTATTGGAGTCTTGTTTGACTTATACTCAGAACAAACTAATTAGAATTAGTAAACGCACTCTGCACTTTCGCAGATTTCGTATCTTTCTAACTTCAAGTACAATAGTATCAGTTTGAGTTTAGACATGATTAACAACTTCAATATCACCAATATAACAAAAGTAGTGATTTGTAATGTTTCTCCAATAAATACTTTTTCTTTCCTCTTTTCTTTATTATTTTAAAGGTAAATTATTATAATGTTTATACTTTTAAAAATAATCTGCAACACCACAATCCGAACATAAACCGGCATTATCGACGTTGGTGTTAAAACCGCTAAACTTAAGTGGGACTGGGCGGACCACGTCCTCAGCATGTCTACTAAGAAGTGGTCCAAGATCGTCACTCACTGGCTTCCTACCGATGAACGCCGTCCGAAAGGCAGACCTTGAAAGCGGTGGCGCGACGATCTAGACAAATATCACGAGGACTGGCAAACCCTTACCAAGAACAAGGCCGCATGGAGTAGTTTGGGGAAGGCCTTTGCCCAGCAATGGGACAGCAAAGGCTAGCAAAAAAAAAACTCTTAACAACAAACTTGAATCTTCTAATGAACAATCTATCATTGATTGCCACAAAGTAAATTGGGTAACGAATTAAAATGCAAATCAACCTTAGCCGAGTAGATATTTCGGAATTGTAGAGGGCGCCACTGAGCCACGGTTCATTTCGAGTCCGCAAAAAATCAAGTTAAAAAATTATATTCAGAGTGCAAAAAGTGACTATAAGTGCATATAACCATAACCGAGTACGCGCTACTCCAAAACAATATAAACTTTAATCTGAAAATGTAGTGAAAAAATTGTTTTAACCTAATTACGAACACAAACAATAACAGTGTCAAAAACTATTAAAACACCAAAATATCGACAAATGATACTATGCAGTGCAAAAACAAATAAAACAGTGCATGAACAAAGCGGACAGTGCGAATAAATACGAAAAATAGTGTCTTTACAAAAAAATATAACCTAAATCGATCTAAAAGATGAATCAGCAATCACACTAAAGACATTTTATCACGAACAAAAACTATCAGCGCCATCTAGTGTTTACTGATACATTCAACATAGAAATCAATACTAAGGAAAAACCCCAAGTATCACCATCTACCGGCGAGTAGCTGCACTGCTTGTCATTTGCGACCACCTTAAACGTCGGCTAAAACCAGCAACCCAATCGACTACTAACTAGTACACAATATTACCACCCGAGGGCGTTGGCTAATTTATCTATTAACTTTATACAATCAGTGGTAAATCATATCACTATGGAGGAAATAATGTCTACGCTTCGTAAAATACAGAATGACTTGGAAGAACAAAAAAACATGATTTCTGAAACCGCAGAGAATATAACGGTGAAAGTTACAGAAAATATTAATCAAATCATGGATGAAAAACTTCAATTATGGAATATTAAACTGGAAAAACTTAAAGAAAAAGTAGAAATCCAAGACAGGCAAATATATTACTTAGAAAAAGAAGCCAGGCAACGCAACCTTGTATTTTTTGGATTAGAGGAAGGCGAAAAATCTTATTCAGACATAGAGAAAAACATGATAAACTTTATAAATAAGTATTTTTCTGTAAAAGTAGACAGCAGAGACTTACAAGCTATTAAAAGAATTGGGAAAAGAACTGATAAGCCGCGTCCTGTCATTATAACATTCACGACACTTGGAATAAAAATTAGAATCCTCAAACAAAAACAAGCTCTCAACAACACTGCGTATTACATCAAAGAGGATTACCCGCAACAGGTATTAGAAAAAAGGAAAGAACTGCAGACTCAAGTAAGAATCGAAAAGGAAAAAGGAAATAGAGCAGTCATAAAATATGACAAATTAATCATATTAAAAAACAGCCCAGCCCCTGGAACAAGTAACAAAAAACGGGCTCTTTCAGCATCTCCTGGAAACCAGTCTCATTCTCAGACAGCCCATGGAACCCAAACAAGCAAAAAGAACAAGATCCAGGCAGCTACCACCAGCCAGCGGTCATTAAGTGTCTCTGAGGGAGTTGTCAAACCCGGAATACTGAATTTCCTAATAAACAAAAACTCTACTGCCGAACCAAGCTCTAGCGACATAAATAAATAGCAACCATCAACAAGGCCTCTCTCAAAAATAACAACCAGAAAACAGCAAACAAAAGGAATATACGAACAAAAATCCCCAAGCCGGTTGGTCACCGTGGGAGATTACGACCAAAACCCTCCAAAGGAAACAAAGCCAACAAATAAAGACAAAAGTAAAAACCACCATTTATACATAGCAACATACAATGTAAAAACTCTATCGTCCTATGCTCGTTTAATAGAATTGGAACAAGCCATAAAAGATATAAAATATGATGTGATAGGGATTTCAGAAGTGAGAAGATTCGGCATAAAGATCGAAGAATATGATACATTTATATTATGCCACATAGGTCAAACTCCAGGTCACTATGGGGTCGGCTTCATAATAAATAAAAGGCTTAAACACTATATAGAAAGCTTTAAAGGTATTACAGAACGTGTGGCAATACTAAACTTAAATATAGAAGGTTACAAGCTATCCATCATCCAAGTTTATGCGCCAACAAAAGAGGCAAAGGAAGACGAGATCGAAAGTTTTTATAATACAATGAATGGCGCAGTAAATTCTTCGTACGAAAACTTGATACTAATGGGAGATTTCAACGCGAAAATTGGAATCCCTAAACCAGAAGAGTACTTAGTTATGAAAAAACATGGGTACGGAAAAAGGAACGACAGAGGACAAAAATTGATAGAGTTTGCACGAGAATATAAATTAACAATTATAAACACTTGTTTCAAGAAGAAATCAAACCGAAGATGGACTTGGCGATCGCCAAATGGACAATACAAAAATGAAATAGATTTTATATTGTCCAAACAAGCCTATTTATTTCAAAATATCCAAACCATGAATATAAATTATTCGTCAGACCACAGATTATTAAGAGCAACAATAAAGCTGTCTAAGAAAAAAATAAGTAGAATCAAATTTAATACGAACCAAAGGAATCCACTTAGAAGTCAAGAAGAGGTATCAAAATACAAAGAGAACCTAGCATCCAGGCTGTCAGGCCCACTGCCCGAGGAAAATGCAGTACAAACTTATTATGACCTAATAATTAATGCCATAAACGAAAGTCTAAAACAAGCCCAATGTAAAAACCAGGCTCAAAAACCCCACAAAATACTATCATCTGCTACTTTAAAATTACTTCAAAGAAGAAGAGAGCTACAGAAAATTAAAAACAAATCTAGAAGCATTAGAAACGAACTATCCGCACATTACAAACTCGTAAACAAATACATAAAGAGAGACTACGCAAAATACAGACAAAATACTATAGAGAGACACCTACAACAAAGGGGAAGTACAAAAAAAGCCTACAAGGAACTCTTGACAAATAGACCCTGGATAGAAGGACTAAAAAAGTCAAACAAAGACCTACTGCATAGAAACCATATCATTACCACGGCAACCGAATTCTACACTAACTTATACAGCGACATTAACAAATCTACGACTGAAATGGAAAATAAGGAAAATATAGGGAAGACGAATATAGAACCAATCGAGGAGTCAGAGATTGTGCAAGCGATAAACAAATTAAAGTTAGACAAAAGCCCAGGCTCCGACAATATAACAAATGAAGTAATTAAAACAGCACACACAATTTTGTCCGTACCATTAGCTAATCTGTTTAATTTAGTACTGGAAAACGCCGAAACACCAGCACAATGGTCAAAATCTGATATAATACTTATTTATAAAAAGGGCGATCCGAAGGATATAAGAAACTATAGACCAATAAGCTTGCTACCTGGCCTCTACAAACTTTTCTCCACTATTCTCAACCAGAGAATAAGTAAAACATTGGAGACAAAGCAGCCGATAGAACAGGCAGGCTTTAGGAAGGGATTTTCTACTATTGATCACATCCACACACTGGATTTAATAATAGAAAAATACCAGGAACATCAAAAACCATTATACATAGCTTTTATTGACTACCAGAAAGCCTTTGATACGGTATCACATACAAGTATATGGAGGAGTTTGAGAGAACAGGGAGTTGAAGATACATATATAAATACTATCAAAAGAATATATAACAACAATACGAGCAGAGTCAAGCTAGAAACTCTTGGCCCAAACTTCCCCCTTCGAAGAGGAGTAAGACAAGGCGACCCACTATCTCCAAAAATATTTATTGCCATCCTGGAGTCCATCATTGGCAAGTTAGATTGGAAAAATAAAGGACTCTATATACAAGGTGCGTTCTTAAGCCACCTGAGATTCGCAGATGACCTCGTGCTGCTGTCAGAAACAGGCTCACAACTACAACAAATGATCAAAACACTACACTCAGCTAGTGCGGAGGTGGGTTTGGAAATTAACCTTTCAAAAACAATGTTAATGACGAACTCTACGGAAAAGGTAATTGAAATAAACAGCAACCCACTAGAATACACAGAAAGCTACGTATACTTAGGAAAAAGGATCAGCTTTGATAAAAATAACAACGAAATGGAAATCGAAAGAAGAATACAAAATACGTGGAACAAATACTGGAACTTAAAAGAAATATTTAAAAGCAGCTTACCAACAAGTATCAAGACCAAAGTCATGAACTCAAGCCTACTACCTTGCTTGACGTATGGATGCCAGACTTGGAAATTCACATCTGCAGTAAAACACAAAATTAACACCTGCCAACGAGGTTTGGAGCGCAGCATGCTAAATATAAAGAAAATGGATAAAATAAGAAGCAGAAATATAAGAAAAATAACCAAGGCAACCGACGCTCTAAATTACGCCCAAAAACTTAAGTGGAAGTGGGCAGGACATGTGGCACGATTTACAGACCAGAGATGGACTGTAAGAGTTACAACCTGGAGTGGCCCACATGGCAAGCGAAGAAGAGGCAGACCCATAACGCGCTGGGAAGACGAAATTAAGAAAATAGCAGGCCCTGACTGGGTCGAAGTAGCACAGGATAGAAATTCTTGGAATTCCTTGGAGGAGGCCTTTACCCAACAGGGGTTCTTGCAGAATGCAAAAAATAATAATAATAGTATACTTAGTTATCAATAATTTACTAACAAAAATTACTAACAAATAATTACTTAAAAACTTTAAATGTAGATTTAACTGTAAGAAATAAACGGCTTTTTTATTTTATTTTATTATTTATTGAGGTTTATTCGTCGTCTGTTTGGTATTAGTGCTTAAATGTATTTTCTTCATAATCAATGGCGCCAGTACCATGTGGTCGTAAGCTATAACAATTAATACTAAGATAAGGTATTACACAAAGAAAATTGTAGAATGAATATAAATATTTAAAATTAGTACGGATTCCATTGGCAGAAGGTAAAGAAAGACTATCAAATACCTTGGAGCTCCTACTAAAAAAATCTACTCATTTTGGAAATATTTGTCAAACAAACCGCAACCCGTTTAAATTCTAGATGGTGCTGCTGTGTTCAACAAATCTTTGAGCGTTTTCGCTAATCGATTGCCATTTGTCTATACAAAAAGCGATATCTACCGAATGCCAAAGTTTTATTTCGAAATACTACTTCTTTTGTTGACAACCTGACAAAGGAATGTTATCTTTAATACCATAGTGTTCTTCGACTATAAGTACAATAGCGTGAAAGGACAAAGGGGCGTCGAGGAGATCATTAGCCTTATCTAATGAGGGGTATTGGAGCTTATCTGACGCAAATGCTAAAACGCGAAGGAGTGCAGCTACGCAAAAATGGACCGCATAGATCGATCGGGCATGGCCGAAAACCCCCATTTTGACACCAAACTTTTTTTTTTTTTTTTAGCCGACGATCCCGCTCAGACCGCCGATGATGAGCTAGAAAATGCAGGGGCGGGGAAGGGAAGAGAGGGGGGAAGGGGGGGACCGGAAATAGTGAGCCAGAACGCACGAATCCCTACTACTTGTTATTGAAAACTAAGGCCCCGTTGCGTGGTCGATAGTTAACTCAACTAATGGTTAATTGTCGCTACCAGGGTTTAATTATTCACGATTGCGTGTTTTTATTACCATTCGTTGAGTTAACTGATTCGATTTCGCATCGATTACGCAACTGGGCCTTAGACGTGTTGGTAAAGTATCTATGTAAAACACTAACTTCGTAAATAGCTGGAACGATTTTCTTATAAACAAACAGTCGTGGAATATACTGATAATTATACAGTAGCAGTCATAAAATGTAGGCATTTGTTTTAATTGGTTCCTAAACAAACTACAATTCGTTAAATGACTCGTATTTGACAGACTTATACTCGAAGTATCCCATCAAAAAAGCACTGCCACATTGAAATAAGCAAAAAGAGTTCGAAATTCAGGCACCAACTTAAAAATTAATAATCTCTTTTGCATTTCAGTACTTGCACTGTAAACACATAAATTGTAGAATGCAAATTACAAAACAAAAAGAATAAACTAGACTACTCGCCTTTAAAGAAAATAAGAACTTCTTGAGTAACTTAGTATTAGTCAAGAAATGAATATAAATCTTATTCGTCCAGACGGTTTTTGATTCACATTTCTTTCTATTCTATTTTTTTACCTTCTTGTATTTCAAGTAATATCATCTACACTACGGAGCTTTATCTATCTATTTATAAAACGTCAAATAGGATAGACACACTTAAGAGCCATATGACAGTCTGGAGATTCTCAGATTTTACCGAATTTATCAATGTGTGTGTGCGATTTTAAATGTCCGGGACATAAAAAAAAGTTAATTGTAATTAAACAATTTTGATACTTTATCTCTAGGTAGTAGGCTATGCGTATGATGAACACAGAAAATGATGGTCTTATAAAACGATGTGATAAATTAATGTTATATCAGTTTTTTGTATTTAAAATACCTATTACGAACACAGTGAATACAGTTCGGAATCAGGGCTCGCGTCAATTCCGTTCGCGAACATTTTCCTTTTGATAATTATATAACTAAATTCACAGATTTAAACACAAACGTACAGTTATAATAACGTAAAAAACTTACAGCATAGAAAAAACGAAATGCATCCAAAGGGTGAAGACATATAGAGGCGGGTAACACGCACTGACCTGCAACGACTAACCAGTGTTGTGTCGTGTTGGCTATTTCATGGAATTGAAATGCTTTATAGAGACTTTTCCGACTCAAGTCTTGATTTGAATCTTGTTTTAAAACAATTTTCTAGTGTCAGTCGGTCCTTATTTGGATTGTTGTAACGAATTTCTTAAATATTTCGAGATTAAAAATAGATGACTTGGCACATCACTAGTCAGTCGGTACAGGTTAGTACCGGTTATCTGCCTCTTTATGTCTTCACCCAAATCGTGACTTCTCAGAGTAGGTATTTTTTTACGAATGTAAACTCCACGAGAAACGGGGACTAAGGGTTATTGGTGGATGATGCCATTGGTTCTGCGCTTGATCTACCACGTGTCATACCAGCTGGATGCTATGAGGATTTATTTACACATACATGCTTTTTAGTGTAACGCTGTTCTTTGATATGATTTGTGTTTTGATATATGAAATATGTCACAAGTTATTATAGCTGACATTCAGAAAATGTAGTTAAGAAAATTTCGATCAAGATTTCAAGTATTTCATGTATAACAGATGATAAACAAGATTATTTTTATTTAATTATTTGGTTTACACCGGTATTATATCATTTTGTCCATATACATTTTTCAATAATGAAATATTATATGAATATGGACTTGAATAGAACCATGGAACTTCATGGCATTTGCGTAGAATTTGAATACAGGTTCATATTAACTACATACACATCACATGAAACGCTTCTATATAAACAAGCGTTTTACTATACAAGTTTATAGTTAGGTTGTGGTAGAAAGAAAAGTAATGTTAAATAAGCAAAATATTTCCCTATTTATTTAGGTTCAAACCATTGAAACACTGTTACTAGCGTATGGAATTAATGCCATGAACAAGTCCCACACAGTATGGAATTGACGCCAATGGCCAATGGTATGTACGTACAAGTGCGTATCAAAGGTTGTGGAACTAAATAACGCCTATATAATAGTCCCCCTAGCCGATTTCGACTACGGTGGCCAGTCACAACGACTAACCGACTGCGCGGGACATATTATAGTGCACAAGTGTGTGCGCAAACACAGGTGCACTCTCTATTCCTTTCACTCTCATAGCCCGATGGGACAGCAATCTGACACGACCGGAGAGAGATCAGGCGCAGGACCAACGGCTTAACGTGCTTTCCGAGGCACGGGGGTGAAACACCGCCAACTTCCAAACTCCGGGCTACCCTGAGAATTTCTGAACAGAAAAACTCCGGTACATATTTTTGGCCCGACCCGGGAATTGAACCTGCCTATATACAGTGTATATTAAGAAAAACTGATCTTTTTCTTTTTGTCGTCCGTTTATTCTTATTCAAAATCCAAAGCACGAATGATGTAAGAAAATTTATAAACTTACTTGTTTACTACTCAAAGTCAAATACTTAAAACAAAAGCCCTTATTTTTCTTCAATTTTGTTGGGTTAATGGTCACTTCACCACCATACTATTTCAATAAAACCGACTTCAAAAACAAAACACATTAAAAAGTCTTAAATAAACTCTTGAAAGGACTCCATTTTAGGCAAACCATTTCTTTTTGGAGTCGATGCCCAGATAGATGTCGCTTAAGATGGAACTTGAGAGAGCCCATGCGATGGCACTGACTTCAAAAAGAAATGGTTTGCCTAAATTGGAGTCCTTTGAAGAGTTTTAGACTTTTTAGTGAAAAAAAAACTTCGACCGCAGAAAACTTTGCTTCATATCCAGCCTCGGCGCGCCCCAGCCCTGTTTTATAATAACTTAAGGGGTAAGAGGTAAATACCAATTCAACAAAGTAAATATCATGAAAATCGGTCTACCGTTGTTGAACTATAAAGTAGTGTTACTGATATTACTTTATTTTATATAAATAAGGTTATTATTTGCAACCCCATACATATGCAATAGAATTGGTACTATTGCCTATTCTTGGCCTTATTAATTCAGTATTTGTCTAAAATTGACATTTAACTGTTTGGTGATAGAAACAGTTTGCTCATCATATACCACAATTTTATTTTGTAGACAATTTTTTTTTATTATTATTTTTGTCGATAATTTTGGTCCTAGTACTTGCACATTTTGTTTGATCAATTTTCGAAAATACAAATTATATATGATAAAAGATCTTTGTTATAACTCATGAACCTCTTGAAATAGTCGCCATACATATACATCTTTCTTGTTTATAGTATTAATAAGGATTCCTTTCTATGCAAGTTTACATCATTGATTAATCATTTAAATACAACTACTAATCGATACAAAAGAACGAATACTTTTTTGTTATAATTAGAGACCATCGACGATCCAAATGCACTATGGCTTTATGCCTGTTGCATAAAGCCTCAAAGCGAATTGGTCGCCGTATAAAAATTGTGCAAAGCGTGATATTTTCAAATTTGGAATTAGTATCATACACGAAATAAAAGAGTAGCAGCGAAGACAACGAGCGACACACCCTTCCCCTCCGAGCGCTCGGCGCTGTCTGTCAAATTTCGATCGAAGATGAATGTTCGTGACAGCTCCAAATCTCAAATTTATAGGTTACTTTAGTAAGATATTTTGAATATATTGCACAAGATAAAATCAAAAATTTAGATGCTAAGTCAAAGATAGGAACCTCTATAACATTGTTTTATCAAATAACACAGAATAAGTGCAATGTATCTCAGAGATAATCGCCTGTCTTTAGGTGCGTATTTTATGCCAAAACATGGTTTCAATTTTGTCTTCATTTGGAATAACCAGAGCGATAAATAAAAAAAACAGAGTAAACACCTTGTATACGAACGTAATTCCCTTCAAGTTTATGTTATTTCGATAGCTGATGTCAACAAGTGATCTAGAAGAGTGCGCCAGAAAAACCGTCAATTTGGCTTCTATGATTGCAAATTACAGACATTTTAAAGATTGAATCAAAAATTCAGAGTCGACATCTTATGGAAATAGTTCATTTCTACTCAATTCATTCAAAAAAGTAGTCAGTTTAGTCATTTTTGGGGAGAAATTTTCATTTGAACTTTGTTAGAAGGTAGGTGACAGCAGCCTTAAGTAATATACAGCGTGTGG
>CAUZXH010000165.1:0-26954 GCA_963584085.1 Pyrausta aurata
CGTCATGTCTAATTCTCATCTTCTATTAGTACTAACAAGTGTTTTTGTCTAAGAAACATGATCAAAAATTTCAATACTTTTTTCGTAGACAGACCATAGCGGTGCACTGCGCAATGCAATGTAGTATCGCGCGGTGTGGCGCGGGCGCACGCACACAGCTAGCGCCCGCACGCACACAACTAAGCGCGTCCATTGAGTA
The DNA here is from genome assembly GCA_963584085.1 of Pyrausta aurata. Taxonomy (NCBI): domain Eukaryota; kingdom Metazoa; phylum Arthropoda; class Insecta; order Lepidoptera; family Crambidae; genus Pyrausta; species Pyrausta aurata. The sequence continues at coordinate 200 of CAUZXH010000165.1, forward strand.
CTATATATATTCTGTACCATTGTGTGCGCGCGCGTCGCTACGCCCCTGAGCGCTCCGCACGCGTATACATTGCGGCTTATAAATAAATGATTTATTTGAATGCCTAAAAATAAAAGTCGTTTACCAGCAATTATTTTTGTTACATACGATTTCGTTCGATGTACTGAATGCGAGGTTTAATGCTTCGTTAAGCCTTTTGTTACACCCTGTATTGATTAATTGCAAAACCAAGAAAATCCGTCCTGGCTGCAGTTCTACCTAAACGTTTGTGGTTACTAAATGGTTATGGAGACAGGAGATCTTATATATATAGGTTTAATTAATTGAATATTTGAAATAGAATCATGAACCGGCAGCCAGGACGGATTTTCTTGGTTTTGCAATTAATTTAAAATAGGTGGATACGTAGTTTCTTTTATTCAGAGGATTTGATAAAAATAATTTAACTATTTTTTCAAAAAGAAGAATATCATTTGAAACGTCTTAGGATTTAAAAAAAATGTTTTTTATTTTACACTTTTGCAATAAATTTGCCGCATCAAATGCTGACCCTAGTGATAACTTGAAAAATATTTACTGCAGCGCCCCTTGTCGGGTTAAAACTATAATTACTAGGTACTTACTTATCTAAGAATTAATAAACATCTAAGTAAGTACCACATCATTACTGAAAGCCGCATTAAAGCTTAATAATTCCAAAGATAAATCCAAAACTATGTAACGTCCCTAAATTATGCTGATCTAAAATCATAGCCGATAAATTACAAATCCACTGCAGAAAACTGCATATCAATCGGTCAAGCCGTTTTGCAGATACGGGAATATACTAGTCAATCTACAAGCGAAAGAAATGGTAACTGCAGCGTCCCCTCTGGCAGATTACCACTATATTACCTATCTAAGAACCATCACCGATGAATTACAAATCCACTACAGAAAACTGCATTTCAATCAGTCAATCAGTTCTGGAGATACACGTGACAAATTAGCATTGACAACTTTTGAGCTATTATCATTTCAGATTAACATGTGCTTTATTTAAAACATCGAGTATTATATAATTCTTCATACATTTATTTATTAACAGTTAGAAGTGATATTAAGAATGCGCTCCCACTGTCACACCGCACACCGGCGGGTGTGCAAATAATTAAGAACGCATTTTCGTTTCGGTTTAATTTTTTTTTCAAGAATTAATAAGTTATTCTATTTCTACATAATAAGACGTAACAGATGCTCTTTTATCATGTTCGAAGTTTTAAAATTGTATCGATTGTATCATACAAAAAAAAGCGAGACGTAGAACATGAGAATGTCATTGGTAGATTAATAAAACTTACTATAATAATAAAAAAAATAGAATGGCAAATACACCGAAGATTACTGCTTTTTAGAAAATAAATAAAAAATAATATCATTTATAGTGTTAATAGGTTTGGATGGCCCTTAAAAGATTTCAAGATGTATGGAGTATACAAAGTTTACCCATTTAAAAGTATAGAATTTGAATAAAATTTGAAGTTTCAGGCAATTAAACTAGGTCATCGTAAAATACAAATTTGATACGTTAATTGACAGAAAAAATATTAGGATAAGTACATTTAAAATTCAGTGTTTAAGTGATACCGCGCTTTTGGACTTTGTCTTTTATATCTACGTTTCTATGCGCGATCGCACTACCAAGCAGGTGTCGATGATGTCTGCATCTATAAATTCAAAGGCGATTGATTATTCCTTATACTGTTTATCGTTAATAAATCTGTGAAATGTGTTCTTCGCGATAATTTATTGTAGTTGCCTTAAACCTATTTTTTAACTTTCTAAGCTTTTTAATGGGTACACTATAAATTCCACATAACTTGAAATATTTCAGGGGCCATTCAAACCTCTAAGCACAATTATTGGTAATTATTATTATTTATTAAAAAATACATTTATTTCCGAAGTATTGACCATTATCAAAATTTTCAAATTATTGTAATTTTTATTTACTTACAATGACATACCTACATGTTCTTGGTTAAAGGACTGCGTCTCACATTATCATTTTTATATAGTACAATCAATACAATTTTAGAACTTCAAACAGAAATATGAAACTAACCATTTTGGACGCAATATTATGTAGGAATAATCAACTTATGCTCCTGTACAAAAAGGGTTTTTTTCTGCCAAACCGAAAATGCATTCTTAATTATTTACACCTGCCGGCGTGCTGTCTATGGGAGCGCATTCTTAATATCACTTCTAAGTGTTAATAAATGTATGAAGTATTTATATAATACTCGATGTTTTAAAGCACTAGTTAATATTAAATGAAAATAACTCAAAAGTTGTCAATGGTAATTTGTAACGAAGTGCAAATTGTTTTTAAAAGTTCTACAGAAAACAGACCGTTCCTAATTCAGTGCACACCACTGTATATGGGAATTGGGAACATTAGTTTGCGGACACACAAACAACATCCTCTCTCATCATCATCATTCTCGCTCAAGCGGTCGTCCAAGTAGGATGTGTTAAAAGTGATTATTACTAGTTTTCTTTTGGCCAATTTTCAACCTTCCCCACTTCACATAAGAGTAATTGGAATCGGACGTTATCTGCACCCAGCCTACCTGACGCAGTTGTTTGAAAAAGTGTGCAGTATACGCAAACTTAACAGATAAAATGCCAATCACTAATTCGCCACCACCCAAAGCGGGACATCAAATACAATACTCGTCGCATCCTAACCTATATAGTGAGAAAGAAGACACCGATGACAGCCAAATGATCAGAAACATCAATATAAGGAAGCGCAAAAATCCTGAGGAAGAGCTTTACAAGGACATGAAAGAGTCACTAATGGAGTCACTAAAAGAAATGGTGAACTCGCAAATGGCCGAAATAAAACAGCAAAATGCTAAAATACTAGAAACTAACAATGAAATACTGAACTTTTTGCAGCAAAGCGCAGCTAACTATAAAGAAATTAATGAAAAAGTACAAATACTTGAAGCAAAAAACTTGGCTTCGGAGCAATAAATAAGTGAATTACAAACACAGCTTGATGACTTGCAGAAAAAAATTATAAAAAATACAATTGAAATAAGAAATGTTCCTAGCAGCAATGCTGAAAATGTCCAGGGAGTCGTTGAAAAGATATGTAATACCCTCCATGTTCGTTTAGCGGAGACGGCAAACATTTATAGAAAAGGTAGAAACAACGCACCAATAATCGTTGAGTTCCAAAATACAAAGGAAAAAGAGGTACTGTTGACTGCCTACAAAAAATACAACTCGGATAATAGGGAAAACCCCTTAAGCACTGAGGATTTGCAACTAGATGGAGCTAAGTCTAGAATCTACATATCTGAGCCACTTTCACCTATGGGTAAGAAGATTTTAGCAGCTGCCCGTGAGCTTGTTAAGACTGGAGCGTTTAAGTACTGTTGGACGTCCAGAGGAAATGTTCTACTCAGGAAACAAGATGGACAGCCAGCGCTTGTCGTCAAATCAGTGAAACAAGTCAATGAACTCTTTTGTAAGTGACTAGCTGTATTTTTTTGCTTACGTTTGTGGAAATCAATACTTCTTACTATATGCTTTTTGCCTATCTTAGTTAATTCCCAAACTTTAGTCAATAAGTCATTTTTTGTAATATTATAATATACCCTACTTTATATGTCGCATATTTATATGTAACGTATTTATTATTTGTATTATTATTATGCCAGGAGCCAAACCATAAAGTCTTTACACCTCACTCAAGTCTCGGGAACTCATTTTGTCTGCCTAAACTGCCTCACCAAACAATGACAAACATAGACTATTTTTGGATATGGGCACTGATATAGAACAAATCTTTATTGACGTTGACAGTAGTGCCAGCGTCAGTGACACAGTTTTGGAAGACAAGCCAGAGTCGTTTTGGCAGTACAAATTGAATTTTGTGAACTGTCTTAATGTTATTGTACAAAACATTAGAAGTATCAGCAAAAATTTTGACGATTTTGATACTTTTATGGCCCGTAGTGGTATATCGTATGACGTGATAATTCTTTCTGGATGTTGGCTAAAACACTGTAATATTATTCCACACATAGACCATTTTAAACACTACAGTACACTTAAACATATTAATCAAAATAGTGGTGTAGTTGTTTATATTCGTGATAGTTTACCAAATGTCTCCGTGTTTGAACCTGACATCGATGAAGCTGATTGCCTAGTTATTAAAATTGGTAATACTCATGCCTTTATATGTATTTACAGATCCCCATCATTTGCCTCTGCCTCAAAATTTCTCGTATCATTGGATAAACTTCTAGATGATCTAAAACACATACCGAACATAGTTTTTACTGGTGACATTAATATTGATATAAGAAATGAAAATACGGATACAAACTATGAAGATTATTTAGACCAGCTCGCCACACACTGCCTTTTGCCAAGTCATCTGATACCTACTCATTTTAAAATTGAGTTCCGTCCGGCAGCCGCAGCGGGTGGTCGCGCGCGTGTACTGTTATCGCGATCGATATTGACGCGTCATGCGCGTCCGCAGCTGACAGCTACAGTAGATACCATGACGAATTTAAATAACGAAATAATCGTGAATGAGCTCTTGACCTTCATACAAAATAAAATTGACGTTCTTGACGAGCTCAGTTTAGTGCAAATATGCGCGTCAAATTATTCGGACGAAGAAGTTGAAACAGCCAAAACAAAACTGTATGACACGATCTCTGATGGATTAAGATGTGTGACTAGGAAGGGTGAAGATAAAAGGAAGAAAAATTTGAAAGACATCCTTAAATTATTTAAGGAAACTGACCCGGATAAGCATCCCCAGTTTGTTGCTAAGGACCTCAATCGGCTACCGCCTGTGACTCTTGATCATGTGGACGTATCACGTCTCCTAAAAGATCTGACCCAATTGAAATCAGAATTGAACTTTTTAAGAGATAATTGGATATCAAGAGAGGATTTAAAACATATCCATGACGAGCTAAAACATATACGTACAGCGAGTAAGCAGACTAAATCTGTGTCTAAACAAGTAATGCAAAAAACTACGCAGTTAAATACGGAACGGTCGGGAGTAACAGCTGACAAGCGTGCATCGAACACAAACAAGCCCCGTCCTTCGAATGAGTCACCTGCACTATCGCAGCCGCAACCTCAGCAACCTGTTTTGTGTAGTGGCGTTGGAGTTATGACTGCATCGGGAAACGAATTGATGCCTACGTACAGAGACATTATAGTGAGCTCGCCCCAGTCGGCACGATCCCGTGAGCATAATATATCAAAGGCTCGCGTTGGCGATGACGACTTCAAAACCGTTGTCCATAACAAAAAACGCAAACGTTTATCTAACATGAGAGGAACGTTAGAAAACTGTAGTAGAATACGCGTAGCTGAATCAACATGTTCTATTTATGTTTCGAGATTCACCAAGGATGTCACGGAAGAGGATATTAAAAACCATATTAAGGACATGGGACAAGAATGTCGTAATATAACGATGCTTAAGCAGAACCACGACACGGCGTTTAATTCGTTTCGAATTGAAATCCTTAGCAGTAAAACTGATACTTTTTTGCGAGGGGATTTTTGGCCAGCTGGTTTAGTGTTCAGAAGGTACAAGGAACGCTATAATGTTCCTCACCGCCCCACTAACCAACTCGGATGAACTGTTTGCATCGAGAAATCATCGTGAACTTAACGACTTTTAACTGTAAAAGTGTTAAAAGGTCGGTGGATTATGTGCGTGAATTGTGTAAATCTACTGATATAATCGCTCTGCAGGAAACGTGGCTTTTGCAGCACGATCTAGGTTTTATTCAAGGCATCGATAGCGATTTTGGAGCATTTGCTAAGTCGTCAGTGGATAGCGGTGCGGGAGTGTTACGAGGAAGGCCTTACGGGGGCTTAGCTATCTTGTGGCGTAAGTCAGTGTTTACGGAGGTCGAAGTGATCGAGTGTACTTCAAATAGAGTCTCTGCTGTGTTAGTGGGTAAAGGTGCGCGACGTTTTTTGGTCGTAAATGTGTACATGCCGGTGGATGTCGAAGAAAACCTGACAGAGTTCACGGATACCCTGGCGGATGTGAACGCTCTTATAGATGAATATGAGGTGGAGTCAGCCTACATTCTAGGTGACTTTAATGCGCATCCTGGAACTAGGTTTGGAGACGAGTTACTATCGTTTTGTTCAGAGCAGTCATGGTCATGTGCGGACTTGGAACTTTTAGGTGTAGACTCGAAAGTATGTACTTTTATTAGTGACTCCCACGGCTGTGGAAGATGGTTAGACCACTGTCTTGTCACGCAAGCGGCCCGTCAAACCATATTAAACATAGATGTGAAGTGCGATGTACAGTGGTCTGACCATTATCCAGTTAACATAAGATGCAACATAGAATGCTTGTCACGGTCATGTCTGCCCTACAATGATTCTAGTTTAAATAAAAATAGCTTAAGTATAGTGTGGGGTATAAGAAATATAGATCAAATCAATTTATATGGGAATGAATGTTTTAAAAATTTTAGTAATTTTAAGAATATGATGGAAACTTCTAGTCAGTCAAATATTGTTAGCGTTATTGATGATTTGTACTCGAATATTGTAAATATTTTACAGCAGGCATCAATTTCCTCTTCGCGTTCTGGTCAAAAACCTAAGGCCAAACGAAAACAGATCACAGGTTGGAACCACCACCTTAGAAGTCTTCATGAGAAAGCTAGATTATGTTATAGACAGTGGTGCGAATATGGTAAGCCCTTAAATGGATTTTTCTACGAAAATATGCGAGGGTCCCGTAAAGAGTTTAAAAATAAATTAAAATGGTGTCAAGATAATGAGGAAATGATAAAAATGAATATAATTAGTAGTCATAGAAATAATAAAAACTTTGTTAAATTTTGGCAGGCGACGAAAGCTACAGACCACAAACAAAGACTTCCTGATACTGTAAATAACATCAGAGATCCTGTTGCTATCGCTGAGTTATTTATGGAGCATTTTAAGGTAGAACCTTTACCCGTAGTGGATGAAACTTGCACCCCTGCCACTGCGGGACCTTCGAACGAGGACGGGAGCTCCGCGAGCCGCGAGTCGCCTGCGCCGGCGCCCGGGCCCTATACACCCGAGGACGTGGCGCGGGTGGTTCGTGGCATGCAGCGTGGTAAGACGCCAGGCCATGATGGTCTTAGTGTGGAGCACATTATCCACGCTAGTGACGAAATTTACCCGCTGTTGAGTAAGTTTTACAACTTGTGTGCGGAAAATAGTTACCTACCTCATGACCTCATGAAGACTGTCGTGGTTCCAATCGCAAAAAACAAAACCGGTGACTTGTCTAGTAAGATGAACTATAGGCCAATATCTTTAGGTACGATTATAGGTAAGGTCTTTGAGAGATTGATGCAGCCGGAACTAGCGCAATACGAGTGTTTGAACGATGCGCAGTTTGGTTTTCGTGCCGGTCTCTACAGATTCCGCGATATTATGTCTTAAACATGTGGTTAACTACTACAATGATAGAAACACTTCAGTTTATGCGTGTTTCCTTGACTTAAGCCGTGCTTTTGATCTAGTAAATTATGATTTATTGTGGTCAAAAATGCGAAAGTCAAGGATACCTGACCGACTCGTGGATCTGTTTAGGTACTGGTATGGGAACCAAACTAACGCTGTGAGATGGGGCGACGCGTACTCTAGTGAATATAGACTAGAGTGCGGCGTGCGTCAAGGGGGTCTTACCTCGCCGGGTTTTTTCAACCTGTATGTGAATGGCCTGATCGAGGAGCTGAGTGGCACCAAGATTGGTTGTCATGTACAAGGAGTCTGCTTTAACAACCTTAGTTATGCGGACGACATGGTGCTACTCAGCCCCTCGATTGGCGGCTTGCGTAGGCTTCTCACTATCTGTGAAGGATTTGCCACTAGACATGGCATGAAATATAATACAAAGAAGACAGAGGTGATGGTATTTCGTGCTGGTAAAGGGCCGGAGAAGGTACCGCCGGTGTATCTAAATGAGGCGCTAGTTCAGGTTGTTAAGCAGTTCCGTTACTTGGGTCACGTACTCACTGAACATCTAAGTGATGACTTAGATATGGAGCGGGAGCGCAGGGCCCTGGCCGTTCGTTGCAACATGTTGGCACGTCGATTTGCAAAGTGCTCGAGGGCTGTCAAGGTTACTCTTTTCAAGGCATTTTGCACATGTTTTTATACATGTGCACTATGGAACCGTTACACAAGAAAGTCTTATGGCAGCCTAAGAGTACAGTACAATAATGCTTTTCGCATTATGATGCGGCTGCCGAGGTCTTGCAGCGCATCGGCCATGTTTGCGGAGTCTGGCGTGCCAGACTTCTTTCGTATATTGCGAAGCCGTATAGCCTCCTTTTGGCAGAGAGTTCGTGACTCACCTAACGGAATGCTTGCAGTAGTCAATAACGACCTTTATAGAAATAAATTTATTTCGCATTGGCTATCGGTCCACCGGAGCGCGAATAGGAAATGACCAACTTTTAATTCTAAAAATATCTAATTATTGTGTAATATTATATTTTATCATTTTATTGTTTTTAACTATACTTAAATTGCTTTTTTTTTTTTTTTTTGGTCTTACTGTCATTTATTTATTTTATTTGTCATTTTAATATGGGTGTGTGATGCCTGAAATAAAGCCATTTTATTTATTATTTATTTAAAAAGTGCATTGACCATTGTTTTGTCAAGTCAAATAACAAAATTGTTACAGTGGTGTGTGAATCAACGGTAACAGACCATTACACCTTGTATTTGTGTGTACCTTTATTTAAAAATAGTTTGGATTCTAAAAAGAAATACATAACGAAATTAAACTATAATATCGCTACTGAATTACTAGAAAAAAACAACTGGAAGCATGTTTTATCACTAAAAGAGCCAAACCAAGCTACTGAGAGTTTCATTAAAACATTATCTAATGTTATACAGAAATCAAGTCACACAATACAATTACCGAATAGGCGTCAGACTTGCAAACCATGGATAACTCCTGGCCTGCTTCGATGTTTAAGATTTAGGGATACTTTACATAAGAGACACGTTAAATCTCCCAATGACAAAAATTTAGAAATAACCTATAAGCGCTACAGGAACCACTGTCGAACTATTTTACAAAACTTAAAAAATGATTATAACAAAGGACTGCTATCAAACAGTAAAAATAATACTAAAAAAAACTTGGAATGTAATCAAACAGGTATGTAGTTTAAACACTATAAACAAATCCCAAGAACCCTTAGAGTTATTAAGACTCAACGGAAATCCTCAAGAATCAATTAACTATGTAAACCAATACTTTGTCAATGTAGGTAGCGAACTGTCAAACAAAATTTTACACAAACTTAACATAACAGAGGAGGCTTTGGCTCGTGGGTACAAATGTAATAACACTCTTGTCAATTCATTTGTGCTGCTTGATACGGATGAATTTGAAGTATGCGAAGTTGCTAGGTCGCTAAAAAACACCAGTTCAACAGGATGGGATGGGATATCATCAATTTTTATAAAACGTTTTATACGTTGGCTGGTCCGTTGTCCCATCTGTTCAACTTGTGCTTGTCATCAGGAAAGTTCCCGTCTGTTCTAAAGAACTCTTTAGTAATACCAGTGTTTAAATCCGGGGATAAACTAAGTATTACAAATTACCGACCAATATCCCTGTTGCCCACTATAGCCAAAATGCTAGAGAAAATCATAAATATACGGTTAGTCAATTACTTGGAAAAGCATGCTATTATCTCACAAAACCAATACGGGTTCAGGAAGGGTAGGTCCACAGAAGATGCTATTGAGACATTGGTAACCAGAGTGGCTACGGGACTTGATGGGAAGCGCAAGTGTATCGGGATCTTCCTGGACCTTGCCAAAGCATTTGATACTGTGTCCGTCCCCTTATTGGTTCGTAAGCTGGAGTCCATTGGAATAAGGGGTATTACTCTGGACCTTTTTAAGGATTACCTTTGCAACAGGACACAAGCAGTCAAAATTGGAGATTTAGTTAGTTCGTGAAGTAAAGTTCAATTTGGAGTCCCTCAAGGCTCAGTGCTAGGACCAACCCTTTTCTCAATATACATAAATGAACTTTGTAATATTCATATACCAAATTCTAAAATCATAACTTTTGCGGATGACACCATAATTCTGTTTCAGGGTAAATCTTGGCCATCGGTTAAAAAATCGGCAGAAAGTGGAATGAGCATACTTACTCAATGGCTAGACTTAAATTTACTTACATTAAATCTCAGTAAAACTAAATACTTAACCTTTAGCATACGGAATAATGCTCAGCCTGATTCTGATTTTGCAATCAAAGTACATAATGTCCAAATCAAATCAAATCAAATCAAATCAATTTATTTGCTTGAAAAGTGGTACAGGAGATGGTAAAACAATATGGATGTTCGCACGATTCACCATAACTGGCATGCAAATCGCTTCAAGTATAACATTATTTAAATTTTTAATAAGATTCCAATATTGAATACAGATTAATAGTTTTGAACCATGCAATGTCACGTTCTTGAGAGAAGTGTCATAGAAATCACAATGAAATTATTAACCATTATCACACAATAAAATAACAATACATAAAACTAAAATCATTAACGATGTCTATTGCAAGAAAATGTCATCAAATGTAGTTAAATTATTATAAAATTAATAAGTATTACATTACAAGAGATATGTGAGTCACACTACTCAAACTTAGAAGTGTCAAAATATTCATTTATGGAGTAAAAACCTTTTTCAATTAACCATTTTTTCAGTTCTCTTTTAAAGATGTTTAACGGCAGAGATTTCATTTTTTCATCTAGTCTATTGTACACTTTAATGGCCATACAGTATGCACTATTACTATATAAAGCAGTCGTGACAGGAGGAAGGTTTAATTTATGAGGACGTCTTATATTGAAGTTACAAACATCTCTTTTAGTTTGGAATAGGTAAGAGTTAGTTTTTACAAACATGCATAACTCATATATATACAAACATGGGACGGTTAGCAATTTCAGTTCCTTAAAAAGTGGTCTGCAAGATGTTAAAATATTAACGCTGCAGATTGCCCGAATACACTGTTTTTGGGCTATAAGTACCCGTTGTATATGGCACGAGTTGCCCCAAAGTATGATGGCGTATCTGAGAAGAGAGCATACGTACCCATGATATGCTTGTATAGCTACTTTTATGTCACAAATTTTTGTCAAGCGCCAAAGTGCGTAAGCAAATGATATATTAATTATTGTTATTACCATTGCCCTAAAGATAGATCAAATTGTGAATGTTTGACCCTTCAATCTGCGATTAGTCTTAAATATTTAGGGATTGAAGTAGACAGGAACTTAAGGTGGGAACAGCACATTCATAATTTAAAGAACCGGATACGTAAACTAATACCTATATTTAAAAGACTAAGGAATCTTAGAGATGATCATACAAACAGGATCGTATTTTTAACCCTATGCCAATCCTTAATAACATATGGCATTTCGGCATGGGGTGGAGCGAATAAAAGCACTGTCTTGGAAGTTGAAAGAGCACAAAGATGTATTCTATAAGTAATGAATTTTAAACATTATAGATATCCCACTGAACAACTATACAAAGAATGCAAAGTTTTGAATGTTCGGCAACTTTTTATAAAAAACATAGTGTTGAGAATTCACTCCAGTCAATCACCAGATATTAAAGAACCAAAAAGACTAGTGCATAAAGTATACAATGTACCAGCGTGCAGAACTGTTTTTGCTAAGAGTTTCTCATTTTTCTTAGCCCCATTCCTATATAATCGTATAAGTCAGACTATACATCTGAAAGATTCTACACGCTATGTCTGCCGAAGGGCTCTGGATGAATACCTGAGAAATATAGACTTTGTGGGAACTGAGGATCTATTTATAATATTGGTATAATATGATTATATACATTTACTACTCCAACATATTTATTATTTATACATATAATAAAAAAAAAAGTTAAATAAAGTAATAATAGTAATATACTTAATATATATATATATATTGAATAATTAATATTTATTAAGAATTATGAATAATTATATACATTTATATCTAAAATCATGTCTGGTACACATTATTCTATATTAATTTACTACAAACAATAAGTAATGTTACTGTATAATAATTTCCCTACCGTAATATTGCACTATCTCTTTATTTTGCGTATACTATAGTTTGTTTACGCCAACCACTATTGTTAGTTACTCTTATCGCGATTGGACTCATCTGTTCTATTGAGCCGTAACTATTTATGCATTATTCTTATAATGATCCTTATTACCGGTCAGCTGCAGTTGGTATCATATGAGCGAGAATCTTACCTTGCCGTAACACAGTTTTACTAGCACGGAAGGTAAAGAATACTTTATCTGAGTGTACCGCCTTTTCTTTTTAGCTGTGTAAATTACTTACTTTAATTCTTGCAGATTTTATAGTGTCTATTATGTTATAGTGTATTCATTCTAGATTTCAAAGTATGGGCGAAACGGCAAAAATTTATAATTTTAGTTTGTTGCTGCTGTGTTATAGCTCCAAGTGAGTACATTATAGAACACAACTCTCCCACCCCCCCAACCCGCCGCTTCACCCCTCCCCCCCTTGATAAAGGTCCCAAATTTCATATTTCCTCTATTTTCAGGAAAACTATACAAGCTAGGACAAAATGGTCAAGGACTAAATTATTTGTCAATAAATTACCTACAAATAAGTATTAACATTCATTTTGATACGACTTATAGTTTTTAAGCTATGGAGCATCAAATAGTACTAAAAATGTTCGCTTAGCAGAAATACAACATTTAACACAAAAGAAAGGATGTAATTTATAAATTTTGACAAGAAATGCGTTTCTGTAGTACATACCTATCTAAAACAAATCAGTATCGTCATTGTTATCTTCTAAGGTTTGTCGAATCTACTAAGGCCCCAATGTCTGCATATGGTGGAACAACGGAATGCACCTTTAACACATCCACACATTTTTCTGTAGCCATTTTTGCAGCTGCATGATATTGTTTTCAGTATCAACTATAGAGCTTGATCAAAGTATGCATTGAATGCTGACAAGCTGAAGAAGGTGGTCTTTTCATAATAACACCGTATTGTTCTTGAGAGTTGGTCAAGAAGTGAAGTTGAAGTACCTAAATGTTTCGTAACACGATTATACTTTTTTCGGTTTGCTTAGCCCCATACTATGCAAGAATATATTTTTCTCCTGCCTTTTTACCTCCTCGCGTTAGGCATCAGGAGTTATTGTATGTTGCAAATCGATGTTATATGTTATTAAATAGACTGAACCTTTCCTGTGCCTTAGAATGCCGATATTATGTAGTACGTCGAAAAGACATTGTCGTAGTGGTTGGGCAAGACATTGATCTGTTGATTCTTTTACTGGGACTTACCCCACCACGTAAGAATATATTCTACTACATCGGCATTCTACAACAAAGGTAAGGTTTAGTATTTCCTGCTTGGTAGAAACACCGACTTGCAAGATACAATAAACGTTTTAGGTAACCCGGATGCCTCACGCAAGCAGATAGAAAAGGCAGGAGAAAGATATATTCTGGGATAGTATCATAGTAGGTACCTAAAAAGTATAAACGATATACGAGAGGTCCACTTTTACAAAAACATTGATCTGAAGAACAATACAGTGGTGATATTATCAAAGTTTCCATCTTCAGGAGCTGCTTGTCAGAATTCAACACATAGGTACTTTTCATCAAGTTCAATTATGGCGAACAAATTCATTCAACCCAGAAAACTGAAGCTGGAAAAAAATTGTAACTTCGTACCCTAAATACCACATAGGCACCAGCTCCACAGTAGATACTGAAAATAGTATCATGCAGCTGCAAAAAAGGCTACAGAACAGTATGAGAATATGTCAAAGCTGCATTTTGTTGTTCCACCATATGCATACATTGGGGCCTTAGTAGATATGACAAACCTTTAGAAGATAACAATGACGATACTGATTTGTTTTAGATAGGTATGTACTACAGAAACGCATTTCTTGTCAAAATTTATAAATTATATCGTTTCTTTTGTGTTAAATGTTGTATTTCTGCTAAGCGAACATTTTTAGTACTCTTTGATGCTCCATAGCTTAAAAACTCTAAGTCGTATCAAAATGAATGTTAATACTTATTTGTAGGTAATTTATTGACAAATAATTTAGTCCTTGACCATTTTGTCCTAGCTTGTATAGTTTTCCTGAAAATAGAGGAAATATGAAATTTGGGACCTTTATCAAGGGGGGGAGGGGTGAAGCGGCGGGTTGGGGGGGTGGGAGAGTTGTGTTCTATAATGTACTCACTTGGAGCTATAACACAGCAGCAACAAATTAAAATTATAAATTTTGCCGCAAAAAAATCTAGAATGAATATACTATTAATGAATATGTTTTTCTTAACTGACTGTAAATCTGCCCATAGTTAAGTTTAAACTTATGTATGAGTTAAATATGTAGATTAAGGTTGGTACGCTGTAATTTTGATAAATAAATTATTCTTATTCTTATCTTATTCTCACCAGTCACCCCAAACGCCACCACCACCACCTTGACTCCGTTCCGTCACATAATATATAATAGTACTATAGATAGTGCCATCCACGAAGGCGCGCCCCACTCTTTCTTTGATTGAGGAAGGCGCGGGGTGCGGGGGGTGACTCGCGCGTCAGTTGTGAGTCGGGTGTCATCAAAAATTTAGACTGGTCACGAAAGTGGCTCTACTTTAATTCTATTAAAATGTCAAGGAAAACCCAGTGTGTGTGTTGAACTAAAAAATAAACCTGGTAATTATACCTTATAGACAGTAGATTACTACTGTCAGTAAATTTACTAAAAAAATATAATGGTTACATACTTAAACACCATAAACATTTTTAAATAAATAAAATACCATGTGGATGTGGTACTTATAATATTTACCGGGATATACTATATCGGGGAAGGCTTTAAAACATTACGCTAAGTAAGACCTACGTGTACGAAGAAAAATCCGATAGTTCTCTTATAAAGATATTTTTTTTTTTAATGTTATTTATAAAACGTTCGTTTTTTGTTTACGTCAATAGTAAAAATGTTACTGGTGCATTTTTTTATGTTTATTATTTGTCTAGTAGCTAACCATGCCTACTTGAAATTATATCTAAGTAGAGCATCTTTCCCTTTGAGTGTATTTTTTGTAGTATGCTTGTCATTCTTAAGTCATTATGATGTTCCAAATTCAATTCAAATGTTGGAAAAAGCTTGCACACATGTGCAAGCTTAGGTGGGTGTGCATATATCGTTTAAAGGGATAACTAATCTGCTGCTATATGTCGACAGTTTCTTTAGTTTCCTTAATTTCTCATTTCTATGAGAGAAGTAACAAGTTAAAGTCAGTCAGAGCGTGTCACTCACTTGTGGCTCCTGGTGACGACGTAGTGGTGCCTGCAGAGCTCGCAGTAGGAGGTGGCGGCCTGCAGCAGCCAGCGCTCGAGGCAGGAGCGGTGCACGGCGGCGATGGTGCCGCGGCACGAGCAGGGCCGGACCAGCCGCTCCGCCGACTCGCCGCCGAAGCAGATGCGGCAGATGTTGTCCGACGGCGGGCTGCCGATCAGACCCGACACTTCTTTTGGGCCTGCTGATGAACCCTGCAAAGGAATATTTGCACGCTTGCTAAATCTGTAGCTAATCGCCATAGGTTTATTTATATTTTCTTTCCAAAAGTTTATACAAGGTGTTTCAAAACAACCCGTAACGAATGAAGGGAGCTACTCAGAATCAGTAACTTAACAACTATCTCCTAGAAACATAGGTCGAAAAACGCCAATAAAAATGAGACTTCCATACTGAATCGGTAACGTGACGTGACGTCACCCGTCTGATTTCTATGGAGTCGAATTTTTTTGGCATATTTCGACCCCTGTTTATAAAGTTGTTAAAAGTTACTGATTCTGAGTAGCTCCCTTTATTTTGTACGGGTTGTTTTGAAACACCTTGTATAATTGCATTTAGTAGGTAATAACTAATAACCTGTTTGTTGAGCAGCAGCGCGCAGACGGAGCCCAGGATGGACATGGAGCGCGGCGCGGGCTGCAGCAGCGACGACGCCGGCGACGAGAACGTGAGCGAGTCCGCGATGCGCGCGCGCAGCTGCCGCGCCTCCTCCGTCTCGCACAAGCTCACTGCTGACCGACAAACAACTGTGTACTCACATTTTTACACACTTTTAGCTATTGTACTGTTTTTTAACCCAATATCTTCTAGAGATCATTGTTTTACACAATCAAACCTCCAATACAGCTACGAAAAGAGAGTATTGAATTTTGAAAGGTAAATCATATGTGCAGACGCCAGCAAAAAAACTGCATAAGATACCGCAGAGTTTATCTTGACGTGTTGTTATCAGTACAAGAAACTCCTGAGTTGAGTTGAGGAATCGTGTTCGTTGCACGAGCATGCAAATTATAAGAATACTTATACTTTATATTAGAATGTGATGGTACTACCGAAATGTTATACCTTGGCTTAGTTCGTAGTACCAATCGAGAGCCACAGATAGAGTAACACAGAGAGAGAGCGCGCTCAATGCTTTGAGTCTTTTTGCGTGGGTACCTTGAGCGCTTTGAGTCAAATATATCGTCTCGCTCTTCTTCTCTTTGAAAACTGAGTGCATTTGGAAATAGAATGTTTGCACAGCTGGCATAGCAATGACGGGTAGAATAAAGTTATAAAATA
The DNA here is from genome assembly GCA_963584085.1 of Pyrausta aurata. Lineage (NCBI taxonomy): Eukaryota > Metazoa > Arthropoda > Insecta > Lepidoptera > Crambidae > Pyrausta > Pyrausta aurata. The sequence goes on from CAUZXH010000165.1 coordinate 16,991, forward strand.
CTAGCTTTTGCCTGCGACTTCATCCGCGTGGAATCGTGACTTCTTTCTCCCGTTTTTTACACATTTACCACTATATCTTTGCTCCTATTGGTCGTAGCGTGATGTAATATAGCCTATAGCCTTCCTCGATAACTGGACTATCCAACACAAAAAGAATTATTCAATTCGAACCAGTAGTTTCGGAGATTAGCGCGTTCAAACAAACAAACAAACAAACAAACAAACTCTTCAGCTTTATAATATTAGTATAGATAATGCAGATAACGCAACTCACCTGGCGAGGCGATCCCCGGGGAGTGCCGGCAGCTGATGTCGGTCTGCTGCGCCGTGGAGCGGAGCTCGGTCCCGCGGATGCTGCTCTGGGCGCTGGGCTGAAAGGATGACACGAAATAAATATTCTTCAAAAAACAGCATTCACCAGCCAGCCCGATCTCGTGTGCTGTTTGATTGATTACATATTACGCTGGGATAATTATTCAATTTCATTAAAATAATGTAATGTAAAAACTCACTGGCGCGTGGACGGAAGAACAACTTGACGCCGACATGACTGTGAACCTGCTTTCAGAGCGGTTGCAGCCCCAGAACATCAGCAAGGTCTCACCTTCCACCACATTACATTCCTGAACAAACAATTTAACTTAAATTTCGTTATTTCTTTCATTTCAATCTTGTCTTCTAGCTTTTTTATAAACCACCCACGTACAACAAGCAATGAATCACTCCCACGCACGAATTTATCTAAACCACCCACGACGCATACTCTGACTCTAACTAACCTGTGCACCCACCTACTTTAGACCTACCCACAATATTTGCACAAAATCTCCTTCTTCTATCTACTCTGCGATATGGTACGTTCCGCTTGCTGTCCGCGGTTCGTTGAGGTCGCGCGCGGCAGCTGAACCGAAAGTATATTTTATTAAAGGTTAATTATTATTATTAAATGTTGTCTGAAAGAAATCGTTTCCAGCGATAAGACCGCCAACATAACATTAAAATAATGTTCATCTGTTGTAATGTTTTTGTTGTGTCCTTTTTTGTGCAATAAAGAATATTTATTATTATTTTCTTTCTATATTCTTTATTAGATATTAGATATCTCGATATTTGGAGACATCGCGATCGGTATTATTTTGATATCCATGGGTCGAGAACTCGAGACCAAGTGGATACCAGACTTTTGAGGCAGTTAAATGTAGTTAAGAACCTGATGTTGATTGGAGAAATTTTATTCTTAGGAAATTAATAAAATATTTCTTTTATTATTCCTCCACATAATGAATATTATTGTTTTTATTAATTTCTGTAATCTTATATCGCTGCTGATATTTCCCGCTTTTAATTATGTACTTCTTCCCCAGTAAAAAAAACATACGAAACGCTCACACAAGGCCACTTATAAAAACGACTGTAACGCTCGCGCTGCGCTGCTCGCGAAGCAAGTGAGACGGGAGAATGAGCGCTCGTGAGCACTGATGAGCGTGGTTTAGGTAGGCATCAAGTGGTACGCACCCACAACAGAACGTAAAGTAGTAAGTGTAAGTAAAGTATTTTGACCGTTGTATTTTTAAAATGAAGGCATTATTTCCTGGGATCTACTTTTTACCGACTCATAATAACATAGTGTTGCATGAAAATACAATTTTTGTATTTATCAGTCATACTCGCCCGTATGAGATCCGAGTAGCTGCAAGTCCGATGATAGGTGAAGTTGATCCGTTCTAGCGTTTCTTGAATGCTTGGCTTGTACACGATGGGGAAGAGCACGGCGTGCCTCAAGTTTTGGACGGCATCACTGGGGAAGGTTTCAAAGTCGCTGTAGTCCACCAAACGATTCAGAGCGACTTTGCGCATTTTTCATTGTCGATTCGGGGACATATTGCTTAAGAATTTTTATGTTTTTTAATTCCGAGTAAATAACTGTATTGTGATTTTTTGAACTTCATTATGACACTGCTGTACCGTCAAATGATTTATCATTTTTCCACTTGTCACAAAAATCTATTACCCGAACATAAACTCTGGCTCACGAATGCTGAACTACTTACGCCTGGCTGAACCTAGCAAAAGGCGGGAAATTTAATAAAATCTTTTTAGCTATTCGCCTGCGGCGCAGACATATTATGTCTGCTGTCAAAAAACCGGAACTGCGGACAAGACATAATATGTTCGCTTTTCTGTGTTATCGAATTCCCGCCGCAGTCAACGGTTCCCGCGTACGCAAGTAGCGTCAGAATGATACAGAGCACTGCGAGATAAACAAGGAAGGCATGATTAGCAACAGCAGACCGCCCGCCATAGAAATATTTTTTTTAATTATTTTTTTAACTCAGACATTTTGGCGGGTAATTTGATGTCAAGCAAAAATGTGCTTTATTTCCTATACCTTAGAGTTTGAATGTAAACTGTCGAAATTAAATCGATCCGGTAACTTGAGCAAAACATTGTTAGTATTACAAAGACGCAGCTGTTTCTACTTGAATACAACGAGCTAGCTTGTGTTTCGAGGAACTCATCGACATAAATTACGCACACATGCCACTTAGCGTTCGCTTATCGCTCTTGTTTTTGTAACCGGAGTCGTCAAGGGCCATTAAAGTGGGAGGGGCGTATCGCAGTTGACGTCATTCGGAATTCAAGATGGCCGCAGGCGAATAGTTAAGGTTCAACCATAGATATTTTTTTTTCCTTCTTCGTCCATTAAAACCGGACCGGCAAAAGACTTTCGTCCGTACAGCCATGACTGATGTAGTGTCTAGTAGTAGTTGCAGTAGTAACATAGTATATAGTCGATGAACAATAATAAAATCAAAAATAAAAATCTTCTTTTCTTGTTATACAAGTAGCAACTTCTTCTCTTCTTTCTTGAAAATTCTTTCATAATGTATTTATTGAAGAGATAATGAAGTCAAAAATGGGCAAATACGTTTCCTGATTTTTCAGTAAATCAATAATATCACGCGGAATTTCGTCGGGGTTCTTATAAATTTTAAATAAATTGTCAATTAGGAGGATTCTTTGTATGTTTCAACCATAGATATGACAGATACTAGGTTCAACCACAGAATATAATGTATAGTACTCTGAGATATAATAAAAAAGTACTATCACAATAATGACACAAACTGTTAGCGATAATAATAAAAACGCGTTTAGTAAAAGAACAGCCGATATCGTGATCGTGACAAATATTAAGATTATTAACACTTAGTTGCAGAAAGCGTTCATTAAATATCTCATTAGTTAATGAGTCATTACTATTAATGATTTCATTAAATTAAAGACGTTGCACAAAACATTAATGGTTCCATTTAAAGGTCCTTTAGCTAAGGAATATTTAATGGCACCCTTAAAAAGTATTGTCAACCATTTTTTCTTTCTCTATGTTGTCAACCATAGAAAGTAGTATAGTATAGAATGACAAACGCGGATTTTCAGCGTAACCAAAAAGTTACTTTACATGTGTGCGTTCAATAGTGATGTGTATCATATGGTGGTCCAAGTTTTATCGACGAGGTTACGATAAATCATGTAAATTGAAACAAAAATAATTAAATTAATGCACTTTTAATTACATAATACTTTCTATTTGATAAACAAGACAACCTCATTTTTGTTAAATTACATATTTATTTATTTATGTATGAAGACATTCTAGAAACACTTATACACGTTCCAACATAGACCTTACCACAGCACAGCTTCGGGCCAGTTGTGTGGGCCAGTGCTGAGAAGAAGCTGTGCAAGAATTACGGTTACCTAAAAAAATCAGTCAAAAAATTTATCGATACTGATGACGTCATCATTTAGTCAAGCCCTAGTGTAAAGAAACGGTTTCTTATTTTACTGAAAATACCTGAATTAATCTATTGTAAACTTTGATATATGGCTGCAAATCACAAAGGAAGTCCTAAATTTACTGTACAATTTGGCATCGGAGTCGATTTCACTCACAAATTTTATAAAATTTGGATTTCAATTTTTTATCAATGATTCATATTTACTGGTGGAAAGTATGATTTTCGGGATTGTATCCTCGGCGCACTTCACAGTTGCTGAAAGCACAAGTCATTTCATCTGAAATTGTTATACAAAACTTAAATTATAATTATATCCATTCATAATTTTTCAAAAATTCCAACGACGAAAACTTGACGTATCCACTAAATCCATTATTTCTTAGAAAACGGTCTCGCTGTCATAAGGTCTTTCGCTGTCAAATCCTATAGAATTTCACTAAGTAGCACGCTCTTTTTAAAGCGAAGATTTTTTCTTTCTCTATGTTGTCAACATTAAAATAAAAATTGAACGAAATGAGTGAATGTTTTACGTTTCGTTCACACAAATTTCATCAAAGTCATTTTGTTACTGTAAAATTAATGAGAATAAAACGCAAACGTCAAGTACCTATGCTGTCATGTCAAATGATTTGATCGCGTCAGGCTGACGTAAGCTCAAAAGTACGCCGAAAAATGGATCTGTCATCGCCTTTTTTTAGCAATCTGTCACATTTTAATGTCAGTCATATTTTTTCTCTTTTTTGTGTCTAACCAGCTTAGCAGTTGTCATTACTGAACGGACAGATTTTTTGGTTTTCTTCGATTAACTATAGAGAATGAGTGAAAGTCAATTGTAATTATTCCATAGACAAATTACTTCGCAAGTGTATCATTTGCCTAATTTGATTATGGCCGTTTTATTTTATTTAACGCCACTTTGACTTATGTGAAATTGTCAGTTTTACATCGTTTTGTCAAAAATACATTGCTGGAGATAACATAAAATTTTCATGAAGAGAGAAGAGAGATTTATAAGGCAGAAATGTCAATTTGGTTTTAGCACAACCACCAAAAGCATATATAGCTTGAAATTGGAGACTGAAAAGTTTTTGTTAAGATTCTTCTCCATAATCAGGTAGTATGGTTCTATTTGGGCACTTTCATATTAGGTCGCAACAGGACATGGACTGGGGCGCGAAAGTGCGCGCTTTCATACTAAGAAGAGCAGCGTGAGCACGTGATTGTCATAGCGGCAACTGCGTGCAATGTAAAAGATAGTACTTAACTGATTAAAAGCTACCCATACGTGGTGAGTGGTGAACTGTTGATTGACTGCTATAACATTGTCAACCGGGTGATCACAATCAGTCGGCGTTAAGATATTGCCACCCACCCTAAACAAAGAAAATTGCGTAGTTGTCATTTAAGTAGGATGCGGGTAGTTAGTTATAATAAGGCCATGATGTTGGGTGAAGTGGTTCGCGCTCCAGGCTACATGCCCTGCGCAGCTGCAGTCGCAGGTTCGAATCCCGCAAATATTTGATGTGATGTGAGATAAGCATGAGCGTTTGTTTGTACCCAAGTTATGTAATGGGTGATGTATTTTTTTGTCTAGAGAGCAAAGTTCTTACTTCGAATCCAGACATTTCGTAGGTGTACCTAAAACGCTACGAGAATACACTACTGCCTGGCGTATGTAAATAAATATTCTAATAACATTAATAATATTATCCTTACGGCATAAAATTATCCTTATGACGTCCTACCTTAACAATAAGATCTGTTAGAAAAAACAAATATGAATATATTTTACAGATACAATCGGGAGATAGCACTCGGGCTGTTTTAAAAGGAATATTTTCGCTACAATAAAAATGACAAGATTGTTTACAATATTCGACGAGTGAAGAAAAACGGACTTTAGGTATTTTTATATCCATACAAGTGAGATACATTTTTTTTGCACTGGGCGCCTTGGGGTTTCTAGTCCAGACCTCCTTTTGTGACAATGGTAATTTATTAATTATTTAAGAAGAAAAACTTCTACAAATTAAAAGGAACCAGGAAGTAGGTATTAAGTTTGAATGACATAAAATTTGAAATTGTACGACATAGTCATGTGTAAAAATTTGAAATTGTACGACAAAGTCATGCTAAAACTTAAAATTGTACGCCATAGTCTAACTAAATGAATGTTTACCGTTTTTGTCATCATTAAAATAATATCAATTATTAATTACTTAGCCGTCAATCTAGGGTGGTTATTTTTAAGAAAACGGCCGAGTGTGAGTGTAATCACTTCTAGAGGTAGAGGGATCCGAGCAATCTATAAACGAAGTTATTATTAAAAGGTGTTTAGTAAATCATAAGTATTATAATATATGCTTTAATGTAAAATAATGGGCTCATGAAAACTTATTTGAATATCTCTTCCGTTTTGGATCAGTGTATTACTGTGTAATTGTAAATATGTTTTGTATGGAGCTAAACTGAGTTAACAGTTTTAAATATATAATATAATCACAACAAATCAAAGAATGGCATATACCTGTTGGATACAGATCCATATCCTCGTCATAATTGTAGCTACATGTGTGTAAATTTTATTTAATTTGTAAGTAAATTTAAATATATAGCTAAGTAAGGTCTCTGCGTGTCGGATGTGTGTCCCTGCGTATGTTTTATACTTATAATAGCTATCCTGGGCCGGCAAATATCAGCTGTCATGTAATTTGTATACCATTTAATATTATGGCTATATTTGCTTGAAAAATTGTCTGCATGATGTATTTCTATCCTGGCGATTTATATTAGGTTCTAATGAGGACTTTACATTGTTCTTTTATTTTACCATATATTACTTATTATCTATCACTCAAATTAAATGATCTTGATGAAACCAACGCAAAAATCTATTATTTTTTGCCTCATCATAACAGCTCCCTTGCAAGTTTTTTTAAATTTTGATAGGAAAGATAATTATCATATTATCGACTAATATGTATCGATAAGAAAGTATCGATATTGACAAATCGATTTTAAATGTATCGATTAAGAGGTTTATAGAACGATTCCGTAGAATGTGTAAGTAACATCATTATTAATTGTTCACTCATTCTAGAAAATAATCTTTTTTTTGAGTCGTACTATGTCATTTTTGAAGTTAGTGACAGTAAATTTGAATCTGACACCTGCGCTCTTAGTCCGTCATCTTAAAAATATTACATCATCTTGGGATCGCGTCTCTCGCATTTTTCGTGGTGACTTCTTTCGCTTTCGTTTTAATATTTTAAGAAATTTAAACAAAATGTCGCAAAAACAAGTTAGAAAACGTGGAGCAAACTACACCCAAGAGGAAAAGACATTGCTGCTGGATCTCATCATGCAGTAAGTACCTATGGTTTAAACTAAGCTTGTTGCGCTGGTAAATAATCCAAACAGTTTCTAGACCAGATGTTAAATGTTCGGAGATACAAGTAGGTATTTAATCTAGCCAGTTATAATAAATTGTAGGGCAATCATAGTGAAGTCCCTTGACTGCAACATCAAGTTTTCACCAAAATTACAACATTGCAATTCTGTAATTTTAAACATTATATATTGTAAAGTTCAGCTGTATAACTTGTTCTTTTTGCAGATATAAAGATATTGTGGAAAGCAAACGAACTGGTGGTATTATTATCCAAAAGAAAAAGGAGGTTTGGAACACTATAACCACAAAATATAATAGCAACTGCAGTAGTGGGCCCAGAGATGTTGACCAGCTGAAAGCTTTATATGACAATATGAAGCAAAAATCTCGCAAAGAACTTAGTGAAAAAAATGTACATTTCATTCTTAATTCTGTAGGGCACAGTATAAGATCATAGCTATATTTTTATTGTAAGTGTCGAGAACGTACCAAGTAATTTTTGTGTTGGATGAAAAGGAGCTTTTTCTCATTAACAAACTTCATGATTATATTTACTGAGTTTTAATTTATGTGATGTAATGTAAGAAATTAGTATATATTCACAGAAGGAAGCATATATTCAGGCAATGGAAATGGAAGTTGTGACTGAGGAAGACGTAAAACGAGCTTTAATAAACATTAAAGAAGACAAGGTCAAGATAATTTAATAATAAATTTTTACAAACAATAATAAGTGTTGATCTTTAACTAATATAAATCTTTTTAGATCGAAATGAAAAAAACTGGTGGTGGCTTCTGGAAACCAAAATCTACAGAAACAGATGCAAAAGTTCTTTCAATAATAAAAGAACAGACGGAACCACTTAACAATCCACATGATAGCGCAGCAAGGTTTTTTAATGGTTTGTAATATTTATTTTAAGTAAGTTTATTTTCTAAAATTTTCAGTTTGGTTACTTACATAGAAACTTTCATTTCAGATGTAGTTGATATAACTTGTGCCGGCGAAAGCAACATGTTAATTGACAATGATTTTATAAATACATCTCCGTACACACCTTGTTTACCAACCCAAGAAGGACTAAAAGAAATAAGTACGAGTACATGTAAGTTTTAAATGTATATCTGTATATGGAATGTGTACATGTCAGATTTATTTAAATTGGTATAAAAATCTAGCTGTATACTTATGAGCGGTGCATATATGCAGTACCTACACACCAAAAATGCAATTTATGTCTGTTTGCAACAACCACGACCATAGTTTTATTATAGAAACCACAACGGTCATGTAATTTATGTATTCTTTTTAATTTTCAGGTCTCGAAGAAGTGACCCCAAAAAGAGTTGCATCAGAAAGTCAGGGAAAGGTTGTTAAGAAAAGAGGTGAATAATTGAATTTCACTGAGTTACATTTTTATACTAACTATTAACTTGTGATTGTTTCAGGCTATAATTATAAACTGTTATTTTTTTGTCCTAGAATTATCAATGGGATCTGGCAGCATAAAGAAAATTAATAGACCTAAAAAGAAAGGTAGGTACACAGCCAAGCATTATCTTGTTTTACATTTGTCAAGTTACATATTGTTCAAAAAATTTATATTGTCATTTTTGTTTCAGTGACTTCAAGAAAATTAATAAAACAATCCTCTGCAGAGCAATTGAAGAAATTATATTTTAAGAAAAAATGTCAAAATGCTGATTTGGAGAGGAAGAAGCTTATGATTGAAATTTTAAACATCAAAAAAGATCATGAACTTCGGATGCAGATTTTAAAAAAGCAAATCAGTGGAAACTAGTGCTCTTTCATGTTCATTTGAATTAATGTATACTTAATATTTTTTTCACAATTAAAACAATACAACAAAGAAGACTTTTCCTATTCCCTAGTAACGAGTAGAATGTGAAATTTGTTTGAATGCATGCATGTATACTATAGTCGTAGTTCAATACTTATACTTACCACAGACAATGTATATCATTACATACATACTTGCAAAGAAAGATCTCCTAATGTCATCTCTAGCAGTAAAATTGGTTTAGTGGGTCAGGAATCAGTTTAGTTAATAGTATATAATACTTAATTATATCTTCATACTGTTGTTGTTAGCCACAGGAATAAAAACATATTTGGCACATCATAGGTATTTAATTAATTTATAAAATTATTATCATTACTTAAACAAGTATTTAATTATGGTTTAACTAAACACACTATTTACTAGTGCAGCACGAACAGCACTGTGTGTGGACTGAGAACTTGTAGACAATGGAATGTTAGTATTGTCTACTGAAATTTCAATGTCATCTGGAGGATCAACTTCATTTAGCTCTATGCATATGTTATGTAGCACTACACATGCCACAATCACCTGAAGAATTGTTGAAGTTTTATTTAAAGTAATTCCTTTTTCCAAGCACGGGCAGCGACGTTTAAGTACCCCGAAGCACCTCTCCACAGTATTTCTAGTGGAAATGTGGCTTTTGTTATAAGCTTCCTCTGCACTATTTCGAGGATTCAAAAAAGGGGTCAGCAAATAGTTCCTATTAAAGTAGCCACTATCTCCTAATAAATGGTATGGACTATATTTTCCTCTTTCAAAATCTGCACACAAATGTGAGTTGTTAAAGATTGTTGAATCATGTACAGATCCAGGCCATCTTACAATTAAATCTCTTATTTTTAGAGAGGCATCACATACAGCTTGAGCATTAATGGAAAAATGTCCTTTTCTGCAACGATACAGTTCGGCTAATGCCCCTCCTC
>CAUZXH010000165.1:27154-54752 GCA_963584085.1 Pyrausta aurata
AGCTGGCTCACCAAGAATGACATAAATTTTTTTCACATTATGGCTTCTCTGGCATAGATTATATTCTTGCTCACTAATGTAACGTTATCGTTATCCAATAGGTATTTATTAACGGTACTTACTAAACCGTTATATTATTTTTTGCTCAGGAAAAGGCTTTGTCACACTGGATGTGTTCTGCGATCAGGTCAAAGTGAGTTCAGCCCACATTATTATGAGCAACATTGACCTGACCGCAGAACACATCTAATGTGACAAATCCTGAAAGAAAAACAGTTAGAAACACTGAAAAAACTATAATTGTTGGTTAAAAAAAATACAATAAAATATATTGGAGATTGAATAGTATAATACAGAATTGCTATGACGTTAAATGTAATACGCCAAAAACACGCCTATTTCGCATAATATCTAGACATAATATTTTGATATATCATTTTGATAGACATTGCAGCAATTAGACAGAGTTAGACAGACATAAAACACGGTCAAACTTATACTACCTCTTTTTAAGTTGCGTCGGGTTAAACAAACGCAATGCTTTGATTTTATAAAGACACAAATGGCAAGAGATAGTTTATTGTATAGCTTTCAGATAAAATAAGAGATGGTCTTCGTATTTTCCTTGCTCAGACAGAGCCCGTCGCGCCGTTAACACAGTTGAATAGTTGGTCGAAGAACAGCACCACCTCGGACTTGGTTTCCATTGTGCAGCTAACTGATGAATGACACGTCCAGATTGAGCCCTGTTAGAAAAAATATTACTTTAAGGCATATTTATCTTGACTACTGCACTGTTATATACAGGGATAATGGTAATTAGACCGGATCCTTTTAAGAGGCGATGGGGGAGCTCCATTGCGACAACTTTGACCCCATTATGTACTATTTCAATTTTAATAATTTTGGAGCTACTTGAGTTATAGTTTATTTTTTTTTCAATCCTGATTTCTTTCTTTTAGAGAATTACTTGAGATAATAGTGTAAAGTAAAAAATATTAAGAAATAAGATTTAAAAAAAACGCTATTTATAGTGTCATGTATAAGGTGTTGGCATTTTCCCCATATAAACGAAAACATCTCTTTTAAAAAAAGTTTTTTATTTCATATATTCTAGACTCAACTCTTAGCCACTCCCTTAAATTTGGCTCGTACTTTTTATCTACACCCTGTATAAGAAAGAAAAATGTAGATATCAGGTACAAAGTGTCCACGGATACCTAAAATTCTTAACAGGGTGTAATAAAGTACGAGCCGAATTCAAGGTTAAGAGTCCGGTCTCTAATACAGTAAAATAAAAATAAAACTTGAAAAAAGTTTTTTTTAATCATAATCTTCTTTAAAAAAATTTAATATTTTACCTGTAATCTATTTTCGATTGACAACCACCTCCTTGAATTTGACTCATACTTATTTTACACCCTGTATAAACTGTTACCCTGTATAATATATTTTTGGTAATTTTTAGCATAAAAATAATAATCAAATCAGAACCAGAGCAAACAATTTATTGGACTACTCATACTCAACACACTAATGAAATTAAACTGGCAGGAGTAAAAAAAATATGTTTTTCAAAACTGAGGTTATTTTTAATAATATCTGCAAAAAGTAAAATACAAGCTAGTAATTATTACTCTAAACATACTATTACTTTGGAAAACTACACACCTAGACTTGTTCGCTTTAGTTTAATGTGTTGACACTTGTTTTAATACTAACTATTCTAACAGGTAATAAATAGGTTTGTTTTTTTAAACAGAGAATAGTAAACATTAATTTTTGAACAACTTACATAATTGAAGAAATATTTCAACTCCCTGCCCTGAGCAGACTTCTTCAGGTGTGAATAATGAGGAACCACAAATCAATAATATTTTCTTGTTCCGTATTGTATATTCTTTCTTGCAATGATGTTGGCCAACCTACACAATAAACGTTTACAAGGTGTGAGATGACAGTCGACTAATACAATCTTAAATTACTTAAATTATAATGTTTTACCTAGCACTTACTGTGTGAAATAAATAAACATAATGTAAACAAATACTTTTCCGCTAAGTTTCAAAACTTCTGTAGTCGCTACCATTATATTGCTTCCTAAGAGTTTGTACTTACTTGTCGGGTGTCGGGCTAGGATTTTAGTTAAATATGCCAGTGGCAGAGCATTTTGGATGAAGTTTTTACACACATTTCATCTACTATAGGTTGGGTTAGGTTAGGTGCTCAAAACCGATAAAAACCGGCCCAGACACCCGACTAGCCGGTATGACTAGAAGAATAGACTTTGTAAATAAGGCATCAGAGATAAGAATCAGCCCGAATGTTAAGCGATAAATTAATTAAGTTAGTACTAACCTTGACGTGAATAAACAAATCCACATTGTTGATCCTTGTACGAAATCAACCGATACTGTCTTACACTAATCACTTACGGGAATTATTAAACGCTCTTTTACACAGTCTTTCATTTGTAATAGCATCACGGAACTGCTAAATAATACAATGAATTAATTAAATTAAGTAAACAAAGACAAACCGCCATTTTGAAATTTTCAATCATTGACAGGTAGGGCTGCCAGCACTTCTGATAACATTTACCCCTAACCATAAAATGACTCATTTAGAAGTTATCTGACAAATCACCAAAATTTTACGTATAAATATATTTTTTCACCTAAATATTCCATAGAGACATAAAATACTTGATATCCAATACTTCAGCTTTTGATTTAGTATATATTTTTTTAAATTACTAATAATTCTAACAATATTTCAGTTCGCCTAAAATTCTGATTGTTAAAATGATTATTTTTCATCTTTTTTATTTATTTTATTTCAGTAAATCCATAATTATTCGTAAATATTTTCACTACAAAATTCTCCTTTCACCAAGATTTTCCCCCAGGTCTAGGGAGAGTATACCTAAAGTTGGAACTCTCCATAGAGACATTTCTTTTAGTTCTTATATTGATCACTAGACGGCGCTTTGACATATTTTTTCTATATAGTCTGTGCTAAATAGTGGATCCTGATTTTCGCATAGGTTATAATGCATTGTGCCGACTAACTTTACGTCATCTCTATGGCCGTTTCCAGGCCGTGATCGTATGATCGTAATTTTTGACAGATTTGTGTAGAGAGAGAAGTGAGAACTAGACGAAAAAAGTGAAATCTTTGTAACAACAAAACCGTTTTCGACAGTATACGGCAGCCGCGGGAGGTTTATTGTTTAGGTAAGTTACAAAATTGTGTGTGCCGCCGTTCAGAAGAAAGTGTAACAATTCAGTGCTGTGCTGTATTTAGGGTCAGTGACGTGATTGTTTACTAGAATGGCAACGCCTCTCGTTCTCCCACAGTTTCTCGCGCATTGTCTCACAGTTCTCACGTGTTGGTACCCTTTTCCCGACCCGCATTGTCGGGACGTATCAGCGATTGCTCGAGACGACAAAGCAGTTAAACTGATCTCGGGTTGGCGTAAGGTTATTGCGGCTCCCGTGAGACACGAACCTTTGTTCGTATTTGTGTCTATTTCCTTTTAATAAGACACAGTTTTGCTGCTGAAAGAACGGGAATAACTGCACTGAGAAAGTTATAGTTGTATTGGATTACCGTGCTGCCTCTGGAAACCCTTACTCTGTGAATCATGGGACTGTAGTGTCTACCTCAATCTCCTCTCGCTAGGAGAGGATGCTGAGTGGCTAGTTATGTTCTCTGCTTTAGCATATCAGCTATCTACAACATTTTTAGAGGAGTCAAAGGTAAGTAATGTAATGCTATGTTAAAATGTGTTTAACTCGTCAAGTATGCGTAAACGAGACACAATAAAAATTCCATTGTTATGCGACTCTCGGCATTCGTTTGATACCTGACTGATTAACTTGATAAAGTTCTTTATTTTAACCCCTTGTGGATGTTTATATTTTTTTGAGCAACCGCCAGCAGCCAATCGATCCCTAAACCTTCTTCTTCCTAGCAACTGTCCCATCTGGTGACGGGATCTGCTTTCCAATTGCCTTATCCTGGACGTTGTTCTCGGTTAGGTCACAGCTTTCAACCATCGCAGTTTAGGCCTTCCTCTTCGCTTTTGACCCGGTAGGTTCTGATTGAGTGCTACATCGATCCCTAAATTATTAAATAAAAATAACAATAAGTACTTTAGTCATATTTTGATATTCCTGGTCTCTTATCTGTTTTCTTTTACTTAAAGAATATAACCACTTTGATGTGCAATACCCACTCACAGTTCAGTGTCCCTAATTGGTATTGTTCATGTTAGTCTGTAATCATAGTCCAATCCGTGCATTGTCACCGGTTTCTATTTCTTGCCTATTGGAGTGTAACACATAAACTTTTTGCATTCATCTGCTGTCACCGTAACGTTCTTGTGAGATTGTATTGTTAATATGTGTTACACATACATACTTGCACACTATCAAGTGCAGTCATGCAACATTGATTGAGTGTCTAACTAAAGTCATGAGATTTCTGTGCAGTGGTCTTGTAATTTTATTACTGTCACTGGTCATATTTAACTCTACAAGGGTGGACTCCTAGGTGGGCTATTGAGGAAAAGTTAAGATTAGTAGTTTAGTAGTAAGATTCCATTGTTTGGGTATTGTCTTATCAAATTTTGGTGTCACTACTGGGAAGTTTTATAACTAATTTGCCTTAAACTTACCTTAGTTTATCTTACAAGACAAATGCTACTTATAGTGTGAGTGAATCTCACAGTAGTATTTCATGATTTCATTTCATATTTCAAAGTTTTACGTTTTTAGGGCGATGCTGATGCGGGTTGCCGTTCGCGAGATATGTATGAGACACGAGTGTCATATCTCGATAGACGTCAATCACACACAGATACTTTTGAATACGACGATGTTTATCTAACGCTGTACACACTAGTTAATTTAAGTATAAAAATCAAATTACCCGAAGGAAAGTTACCATAGTGTTATGTCATTGGAGTTGTTAACATTTTCCCAATTTATTCAAGTAGACAGATAGTATAGTAAAAGTAAATGTGGTATCAGTTCCAACATGGTACCAAGGTATTAAACAAATTACATCCCCTTCGCCCGCGCACGAAATAGCGTAAGCTATTTTATTTACATAGTTACGTATTAATTTTTCTGATGCTACAGCTGCAAGACATTTGGGCCTTAGTCCTTCCTCGGGCGACACGAGGATGGTCAGTCAGATGAAACCTATTTTAATAAAATCTGTCCCGCTTTTCTTTGGATCTGTCAACCAATTGTCTAGGATGTGATTACTACTTTTTTTGTGGTCGAAATCGGCTTGGGGACTAATTAATATACTGAAGTCATTGTTGGACATTGTCTGCTTTCTGTGGCACATAAAGTTTGTATGGCAATTATCTTTTGTCAATGAATGCACTGGCACCTTATCGTTTTCCCGCTACAAAAGCGATTGACGTCGTTATTTTGTTGTTATTAATCAGGTTTGTGTTTTAATAGTCATTTGAAGTGAAGTATATTTATTTAGTGAGTTGAACACTTGTTTAACATTATTTTATCAGCTAAAGTTTCCATAAATACATATCTAAGCAGGATTGATAGTCGTGTATTCCTTCGCATGCCAGCTTTAAACATGTATTTATTATTTCCAAATGCCCATTTATGTTTATTTATTTGTTGAGTATGGGTTTGCCCTTCACTCCAGACCAAGCCAAATAGATTTTTATCAAATAGGTAGCGCGACTGTCTGTAGATGCCTTCGAATGTCACAGCATCATCTCGTGTGAACTTCTTACGCTCGGCCTCAGGCCCTGCATCGTGATGGGTTGTTACGGAGCGTGACAGTAGGAATTGGTGCGGTTTATCTCGTGTCACCGTTACGGTCGTTTTCTTTACTCGAGGTGAAGTCGTCTCTTGTACTCTGTCCGCATGTTGTGTGCGTCAACGCGGAACGATGGTGCGCCGTCACAGATCACCGTTACAGCGGTATAGTATAATGCGTCTGCTACGCGACCTCAAGGGTAGACAGGTACAATTTAACGGTAGTAGACATCATGCCATTCTTCGGGTTTACAATACTACTAATTACTGTCGTCTTGGAATCTTGGATCTAGTCGCTAGCACACCGTCGCGCCGTAAATTACTTGGAATGATATTATTGTCCAACAAAGTTTAACTATTGTAAATAAAGTATGGTGGATAATCCCTACAATTTACAACGAATTACCCCAACAACTTCTTGATGATGTTCAGTCTAAAAACCAAATGAAGAACATCCTTAAGAAGCACTATCTCTCACTATGCCCATAACATGGCAATCTCCCGCAAGGTCACCCGTGCAAATGTCAAATTCGCCACACTACCCTCCGCCCTGCTTTTTACGCTTTATAATTGACGACATCCGTGGCCGAGTGGTTCGCGCGCCGGTTTGCGGGGTGACGCCGTCTCAGGGGTCCGGGGTTCGATTCCCGGTGGGGGATCGGAGCAATGTATGTGATGTTGTTTAATTAAGCTTAGTACCTATCAAGTTAGTTACATTCTATGTAGAATAATGTTAACGTTTAGTACCTTTTAAGTTTTCAAAAAATACAGAGACACACACACACACACACACACACACACACACACAAAAGGACACTCAAGCTAGATACTTATAGCTAGATAAATTTAATTAATTACCTGTCATTGTCACTAATTGATAAAAATACGTAACTTATAATAATACTACTACTACTACAGAAATAATAAATACAAGAACTAACACTAAACTAAAAACCTTAAATAAACTAAAAAAATTAAAATAATGTAAATAAAATCTAAAATATACAGGTAAATTAGATTAAGTAAGCACTGTCAAATTAATTTACCAAGAACTGTTTGTATGTATTAACTTATAAATATTGTTATTCACCGTCTGGGAAGAAGCGAGACATTCCCGGCACAAGTACCTATCATTGATCACTTTCTGAGAAATCTCGGCGTAAAAATGTAACGATGTTTCCTTGGTTACACAATTTTTTTAAGTTATTTTAATTTAACGTCATACTTGTGGTGTAAATTAATGTAATATGTTAGTTATAAATTAGTGATAAACACTTACCATGAAATATACCTACTTATTTATTGTTAGTACCTAAGGACGAGAACCGCTGCCGACAAACTGTGAAGCAGTTTGGCAGATTTAATTTTTTGTAAAACTTGTATTCTTTCTTAGTAACAATAAATAAAAAAAATAAAAAAAGTATATATTTTCGAAAAAATAAAATGAAGACGTCGACATATAGTAATTACCGAACTGTTATTCAGTGAACAATCTCATTTTGTTTGCAGACTCAAGCATTTTGTTTCCGAAGCTCTTGTTATGATATAATGGACTAGTTACAAAACTCCCACGGCCTCTGGGGCTCACCGTTAATTACTACAAAGGTTAAACAAAACACAGCCGAGTGTCCTAAATTCGTCTCTTCACTTTGGATCGCTCTACGTAAACATAATAGACCATTGATCGATACGAAATTAAGCAAACACAAATGGATGGATGACTGTATCACGTCACGCGGAAACAAAAAGTGTCTATGACTCATTATGACTAACAAACAATGATGGAGCTTCCTCGTATGCAAAATAAGAGGGATCCTTTATTGGATTTGTTTTATTTTCTTAAGTTACGAAACTAGTGTTTTCACTTGAAATCATTTTCACGTAAAATAAGTTGTTGTTTTGCACTCGTCAAAGAGTGTCTGATATCAATATAATGTGGTCGGTTGTTGACCCTGAAGTCACCATCGCAGCTCATTTGCGACAAATGCTCGAAATAACTGCACCTCACGTCCAGTGACAGCGACCACATCCGCGCCGTTCGCGTTATGTGGTCGCCTGTCCTAACCTTGCAAATGACACATTAGTAACAATGACTAAAAACTTCATAAATACTAACATAAAGGTTACCTAAATTACTGGAACTAGCGACAAATATGACCTCATGAAACTTCCACAACCATCTATCTCTTGATAACTATATCGGGAAAATTGATGAAGGTAACTAACTGTTGATCGTTGGTGTTTGAAAGCACGATTAGTGAACCAATTGAGACAGTATTGATCTTGGCGTTAATCCCTGCACTGATCTCTGATGAATATTATGGCAGAACGTAACTTAATACTACATAATTGATATAGCAGCACCAGGTATGATGTACCAACTAGCAAACGCACAATGAGGATAAAACAAATGAGATATAATCAAATCTGCTGTTTTCCATTCCCGTTTCACAATTACATCACCTACGGTCAGTTGAGCCGGGGACACGCACTGAGGAGGACACGCGCAGTTAATTGAAATCGCTAATTACTATGGGCCGCTTCAGCAGGCTGGTTTGCGTGAGTACTAGCGCTGACGCACCGTCTACTCCGTGGAGATCGTGAATCACTCGCGTACTCTCGCGATTGTACTCCAAGGTCGGCTAAATAAACCATTGTTTGCATCCGAAGTTGTGACTCCGAGTGTGTGATAAGACTTTATTAGCTCCGTCCGACTAATCGGTCAAGTTGATATGTCCCGTCTCCTGTATGGGTTTTAGATGCAGTTGATAAACAAAGATAACGTGTGTGGAACGACCCAAAAAAAATCAGTTGTGGTTTTTAGATACAATTTTAAGCTTGATGTCGGTCGGAATCGGTCGAGTGTTCTGTACAGTCATTTCAGAGATGCACCAAGTTAATAGCGAGCAAGGTTTACGACAGAGAATCTGTTCTATAGTTTTCAAGTCCATTATATGAAACATACAGCATCCAAGGATGCATTACGCGAATTGGTCATATAAAGACTGATTAAATGTACAGAGTATGGCATGTCAATCAAGATAAGCTAAGTTTTACGACCATAATGAATCCTGGTGAGTAGTACAGGCGTAATAGAGACAAATTCTATTGGCTATGATGTATTTGTTATCTCTTCTCTGTTCTTTGGACTTTTATTTATCTACGTGCAATTTATGATCCTTTATTCAGCCTGCAAAAAGTAAGCAACAGTTATCATCATCATCATGTGTACGTTTAATGAGTCAAAGATACCAATTTTTATTTTAATATTTCATTGCATACACATTGTATTTTTTCCTATTTAAACGTATTTGTATTAACCACAATCATTTATAAAGATTTGCTTGACTTATTCACAATAATAATTCAGATTAGTTACTTATTTAATAGCCTTACTATTTATCAGTTAAATTAACGAAACTGGCAAAATATTATTAATGCAAGTTCATGTTCGCCAAATTAAGGCAATCCTACTTTATTAATATGACAATTGTATTTGGGCTAAATTATTTCTATTGGGTAAAATTGACATGTTCGGGCAACCTACTTTACTTTTAAAATGAAATGTGCTAAATTAAGCTATTCTCGTCCTACTAAATATAGTTTCAAACTGCTCGGTGATGTCATGCGCACAAATATAAACGAATTTTTAAAGGTATAATCGCAAAGTGGTTTTTTTTGCAATCACCTGAGCGGTAGCAGTGTTAACTGCAAAGTGTAATCGAAAGGTTAACCAGTCAGTAAGCAGTTTACTTGTTTCGCATTTTATTTTTGTCTCGATAAGACCACGTGCAACATCGAATTGGTACCAAATATGACAACACACAGAAATGTACGACCCATAGGTCATCTCTACTATATAAAATTAAGTCGGGTTTTCCTTCCTGACGCTATAACACCAGAATGCACGAACCGATTTCCACGGTTTTGCATTCATTGGAAAGATCTCGGGCTCCGTGAGGTTTATAGCAAAGAAAATTCCCATAAAACGGGGACGGGGCTGGGGGCGAAACGAAGTTCGCTGGGACCGCTAGTAGTTAACCAAAAGGTAAAGGTAACCAAACAACAAACTACACTGGTGCCAGTGGACAATGCGTCGCTAATCCATGAAAACCAATAATGGTGACCCGTAACCGTAAGCGTAACGGAAAGTGCCGGTCACAGTCAGCTAATTGCTGATTACTGATTAGGCTTTGTTTATCCCTTTTCGTATTCAACTGGCAAATGCCATACGTCATCTCGGACGAGCGTGGAATGTTCTAATAAGCGTTGATAGTGACTTCGTGTTTGTTGCGCACTTTAGATCAAAGAGAGAAAGAATATGTGATCTGCTTTGGCCCTTTACATTTCCTCATCTTAGAGATCCATTGAACCTCAGAACTAAATAATTTATTTATTGTTCTTCAAAAAAGGACCTATTATTCTGTTGCTGTTGGGCTTTCACTGCAAACTCGTCCACATTCGCTTGCAATATTACCTAATAAGTACATAATAAATACTGCGAAGTATGCAAATGAAATCGATAAATATGTAAAACGTGGTCTCGAAGCACTTTTACTGAATGAATGGCAGTGGCCGCTATGAAATCGTTCGCTCGCTGCGGCAGCGTTCTACGAATCGCAAATGGTAGACGGCATTGCCCATCGGTAAATGCACGATTGATTCTTTTACGCAACCAGTGACCGTGAGGAATGATCGATTTGGTTGAAAAATTGACACAAAAGTACTAATTGCCGTTTGACAACCTGCTGATGTACAGTTTTCTAAACTTAATTGTCTGTGTTGATTTTCGTTCACTTTTACAATGATAATTACACTTTCTTCGAAAAACAACTTTGGCTCTGTCCACAACAATGCGGCTTTCTCAATAAGAACTCTGCTATGTTAAGCGCTCTCTCTTCTTTTCTATACGAATGCTAATGTTATGCAAAAACAATTCGTTCCTCCGTTTTAGCTCGTAGCCATATCGGAACTGATGTCCAAATTCTGTCATTGGCATTTAGTCCCCTAATTTGGCGTAGAAGATATATTACAGGTGCGGGTTGAAGATATACTTATTACAGATGCGGGTTGAAGGTTCCTAACTATGAGTTTTTTATGG
Organism: Pyrausta aurata; assembly: GCA_963584085.1. Lineage (NCBI taxonomy): Eukaryota > Metazoa > Arthropoda > Insecta > Lepidoptera > Crambidae > Pyrausta > Pyrausta aurata. The sequence continues at coordinate 38,057 of CAUZXH010000165.1, forward strand.
GTGATGGCTATTTTCTTCTTTTCTTGTCTGTATTCCAGTGTTCTGTTTCCTTTTCCATTTTATCCTACTACTATTATAAAGGCGAAAGTTTGTATGGATGTATGGATGTTTGTTACTCTTTCACGTAAAAACTACTGAATGGATTTGAATGAAACTTTACCACAATTTAGCTTATACATCAGAATAACATATAGGCTACAATTTTTGAGGTTTCTAATGTGAGGTCGTAAAAAAACACATTTTTTGCGCTACTAGACGGGACGAACCTGAAGTCCACGCGAACGAAGTCGCGGGCAAAAGCTATATCTTAATAAAGGGGAATTCACCTTATGATTTTTGTGATGATTGTGACTTTTATCTGTTAAAAATACCTTTGCTTTTATATTTTCCAACAGTCCAGTTAGCTCTGTTACTTGTCGCGATTTCAGTCAACTGTTTAATATGAATTCTTAAATAATTCGTTATCAACGATTAATATTTATTGAACAATTGATAACATTGCGTTGTCAAGTATAATTCTTGTTGAATAGTTTAGATATTGTTCCGATAAAGCGCCGAAGTGGCTTGGTAGATTGAAGAATTGCAGTGCCTGCTTTTTAGTTAGTTCATTATTTGGAAAGTGCAACTAAAAGTTCTGAGAAAGTGAGGATGAAATAATTAATTGAAGTTCCAGTAAGGTAAGGTATCGCGCGAATGGAATCAATTAAATCAAATCTTTTGTTTTTAATTTTATTTATGGTTCTTTGATAGTAGTTTGTTTTCAGTTTTATAACCGGAACATTTATTGGTGAGTCGTTAGTGCCTACATTTTTTTATTTACGGTAATAATGCGATCGTCTGTATCCTAGAGCCTCCCATGATTAACAAAGTTCACGAATAAAGCAACTAATAATACACATTAAAGTATTTTTTCTTTTGAACGCTATTGATTAGCGCAGCGTAGGTATTCTTCAGCTTCGGCAAGATGAACAGACGAACTTGTAGAGATCGCGACGCGAGATCACACTGGATGTAGACCGCTTGTACCCGGTCGCTGTAACAAACAGTGAAGGAGGCCTATGTTCAGCAGTAGACGTCCTGCTACAGATTATGATGACAATCATCATCATTATTTATTATCAGCCGCAGCACGTCCACTGCCGAACATGATGGCAATAAGTCTATTGATTGACCCTGATGTACCTTTTCCTCTCAACAGTGTGCGGGTGCAGTGCAGCGCGCGTCCCCAGCCATGTCGAAGAAGCCGGCGGCGCAGCCGACCCTGCACAAGGTCATCATGGTGGGCTCCGGCGGCGTGGGCAAGTCCGCGCTCACGCTGCAGTTCATGTACGACGAGTTCGTCGAGGACTACGAGCCCACCAAAGCCGACAGCTACAGGAAGAAGGTGAGGACAAAATCGCTCGGATTGTAAAAAATCGTCAATTCTCATTCCCCCCAAAGATATCATCAGTGATCTGCAACGTCTGACCTTTGAGCGTCGTTTCTGAACCCTGAACGATTTTCTTGTTGTTTGTGTGACTTAAAGCTTCTTGAAACTAAAATGAGAAATTATTGATTTGTTCAGTCAGCATAATGCATAATAGTAAGCTATGTAATATGTGTAGCTATTTCCGCAATTCTGGCTTATGCCATTAGCAGTATATTGAGTTACGGGAGAGGCCGGAAGCCTGTCTTTGCTCACCGAATTCGAACTACCATTAAAGCTGTTTAGCCGAGTCACGGAAACGAACTAGTTTACTACTACTATTCTATTACTATATCTTTACGAGTACTGTCACTTTCGTTACTTTCTAAAAGTATTCTCACCAATGATTATTAGTAATTATGACATTAAAATGGCCTCTTATACCGTCACAAATGCGATTATGATGGTAATTACTGCAACGCGAACAAGTTCGTGCCATAATGAACGGCATAAAAAATATTTTAAAAATATTTATTTATTAACAATCAAACTTAATTAATGTCCTACTTGTTCGAAGATCTTAATCAACAGATAAAAGGCTAATTGTTTGAAGTAATTTTTAATGTATTAATAAAAAAGAACGTTAATACTTTCGACGTCTGTAAAAATTAGGCATTATACTTAGTACCTTTAGAATAAAATCGCGGGTTTGCTCACGATCGCTCTATCACACTTGACACTAGTATCTCACTGCGACACAAATAAGATAGGATATCTAAAAATGAGTGTAATGTTTCTTCAGACGTTGATTGAAAGCCAAGGTTCGTATTGTATGACCACACTAACCTTGGGTACAGAGCTGTGTCTAGTAATCGCAAGGTAAATTGTCCAATCCAGGTTTGGATGACTTCATTCACACAGACACTGACTAATCTCAGTTCTTCTTAATCATTAACGTCAAAATATTAGTAAAACTCACTAAGTCTAAATGCAGGTACCAACGTTTAGACTTAGTGAGTTTTACTAATATTTTGACAGCGAATACATAAATGACTCAATATTCATTGTGTCTTTTTTTCTCATATTTATGCATTACCATTTCTAAGATATATAACACCTTCGTGTACCGTGTTTTTTATGATAAAATTTTTCATACTTCTACTCGTAGTATGATCTAATATTATCCACTAAACACTAATATTATCCAATAATAGTCAGTTGCTATAAACTCTGCAAGTTGCTAATGCGCTGGAACCTTATCAAATTAAAAACCTCGAAATATCTTTCGCAACTAAAAAGCAAATTCCCAATAATCTAATTTGTTGGATTTATTTATTAATTAACTTATTATTGTCATTAGTCATTAAGAGTTAAGTAACATACAGAACAGGATAACGAAAGAAACAACAGTGTGAAAATTCGCCTGGCGGCCATATTTTGTCGTTTGTTGTTGCTAATGAGCAATACGATAAGTATGGTGCTGATGATATATGATCGTTTATTAACAGCGCCCGTTAAATTTCCAGGTGGTGCTCGACGGCGAGGAGGTTCAGATCGACATCCTCGACACAGCGGGGCAGGAGGACTACGCAGCCATCCGGGACAACTACTTCCGGTCGGGCGAAGGCTTTCTCTGCGTGTTCTCCATCACCGAGCCGGAAAGTTTCGATGCCACGCAAGAGTTCAGGTGAGATATATATAAAAAAATTATCGAATTTCGTTATGAAATTACATTTAAGAGTGAATAAAGTAAACCTTATAAATTCAAAATTCAAAATCTTTATTTCAATTTAGGTCATGAAATGACACTTATGAACGTCAAATATAAAAATTTAAATAAATGTGCGAAACATGTCTCCTTATCTTTTGGGCCCTACCAGCGCTTCGAGACAGAACACAGACAATTAGGCAAGTGCTGAGAAGAAACGCCGGAACAAACTCAGTCACCACTGTAGGTAAATCTACATTTGAATATAAACTATAATGCAGGTAGACAGAAGTGTCATACGATAAAAATAAAAATCAGTCTTGGCTAAACTCGAGTTTCATTCACACGCCGCTCCATATACTTTTTAAACATGGCGCAGTCGGTAGTTATAAACTGCGCAGCAATGTTGTAGAATCAAGTGAATACGAAAAATAATTCACAAGAATACGTTTTAGTGGCTTGATCAGTGCTAAAAAGTGGAAACATGGAGACGGTATTGCAACCACCGCAACCGTTTATTTTCGAAAACGACTTATCTAACGTCACCTCAGGAAATTTGAGTAAAGAGTGGGAAAAATGGAAAAGCTCCTTTATGATATATTATCGCGCGTGCGAGTTGCAGAAAAAAGATAGCAAAGTGCAAATCAACATTCTGTTGCACATTATTGGCGAAAAATGCCGTGATGTGTTTGAACAATTTAAATCAGAAATCAACACTGTTGAAGAACTATTGGAAGAATTTGACACCTTTTTCTTGCCAAAAAAGAATATTACCATCGAGCGTCATGCATTCTTCACCCGCAACCAACGAGAAATGGAATCCATTGAGCAGTATGTTTTTGAACTTAAGAAAATTGCAGCTAAGTGTGAGTTGAAGGATTTAATGAATGATTTAGTTCGAGATAGAATGATATGTGGAATCAGAGATGGAACGCTGCGAGAACGCTTACTAAGAGAAACAGATTTAACATTATCAAAAGCTGTTGACATTTGTCGTTTAGCGGAAATGTCGAGATTGCAGGCTAACAATATAAAAATGGAGCAGCATGAGCATTGTGTAGATGTCATCAACGAGCAACAAGAACAGAATAATGTGCATTTGGTTAAACGTAACGGAAAAAATAACTTTAGAGGAATGCAGCGTAGTTCAAAATGGCAACCGCCTCAACGCAGTAACAACTCCGTGGCTAGCGCGTCAAGGTCGACCGATGTAGTGCAGTCTGATATGTCGATGCGTCGTCAACGTCCAAATACAAACAAACCTCCATTTAACAATAATGTAAAGTGTGAAAAGTGCGGAATCAATCACAAAAAATACGAGTGCCCGGCTTATGGACAGCGTTGTAATGCATGTCATAGGATGAACCATTATGCTAGGATGTGTCGTGTTTACGAGATCCAGGAGGAGTCAAGTGATCAGGTAATATATTCCATAAATAATATTTCGCCTCATGATCAATGGTCCGTATCATTAGTGATTAAAAATACGACCATAAATTTTAAATTGGACACTGGAGCCGATGTGAACATCTTGCCAATAATATACATCAGAGTTGGGCATAATGTAATTAATTAAAAATTAACAATTACAATTACAAAATGTAATTGGCGAGTTCAATTATAAATTACTTGAAATTGATAAAAAGTAATTAAATTAACAATTACAAATTGTAATTGTAATTGGTAATTGAAATTACTCAATTACTTTTTCATTTTAGTTATGGTAGTAATCTAAATAAAACGATAAGGTGAAGATAAATCAAATATTTAATTAAAAAAAATACAAAAAATAAATATTTTAAATGAGATTTTAACACCTTAACCATTTTAACACCCACCCACCCCCAAAAGATCATAGAAAACTTTGGCGACTCCATAAAGAAATGGTTTGCCTAAAATGGAGTCTTTCAAGAGCTTATTTGAGACTTTTTAGTGTATTTTGTTTTTGAAGTCGGGTTTTACTTTTTTTAAAGTTAATTTTATTTGTTAATTTTTAGTGATTATGGAAGGCTGATCTTTTAGAAGCTACAAATTACCTTTCATAAGTTCTGTCCTTATAATCACTGAACACCTAAGCGTTAAGGAGTTCCACCATCAGCTCAGCTCCACACAGTGTTGACGTAACAACATGTCAACATTAAGATTTTAGTACAAAAACACTATACGTGCCTTTAAAATTTGAGGATTTCCCTCGATTGCACCAAGATCCCATCATCAGACCTCAACTTGGGGACAATGGGACCAACTAGAAGGTATAACCTCTAGGTAGGCGAAAAAAAATTCGAATCGGTCCATAAACGACTAGGTAACATATAAACAAAAAAACATACAGTCGAATTGATAACCTCCTCTTTTTTTGAAGTCGGTTAAAAAGATACGAATTATTTCGTAAAATAATAAATTTATGATTGTTTACAATATTGCACAAGCAAAAAAAACACACTTTATCCACTAAATTATATAAAAGTAGTTTAGTAATTTGAATTACAATTAATGTAATTTAAATTACCAATTACTTATGTAATTGAATTAAAATAGTTCCAATTACATGTAATTTGAATTACAGTAGTTCAATTACTTATCATGAAATTAGTAATTCAATTACACATATTAATTAATTACGCCCAACACTGATGTACATGAATAAATTAAACATTTCTCAAAATGCCTTAGTTAAAACCACAATAAAATTACAAGGATATGCAGGTAGCAAAATAGAAGTGATGGGCAAGTGTTTCCTTAAAGTGACATATAAAGAAAGCACATACATACTCAGTTTTGTCATAGTTAATACAAACTCACCGCCAATTTTAGGTAGAAGTTCCTGCGAGGAAATGAATTTAATAAAACGAGTAATGAGTGTTAGAGAAAACAGTAGCAACAGCAGTAGTACCATTTTAGATGAATTTCCAGATTTGTTTGAAGGTATTGGTTGTCTACCTGGTACATATAAAATAGAATTAAAAGAGGGCGCACAGCCTACAATACATGCACCCCGAAAGTTGCCTGTAGCTTTAAAGGAGCAAGTTAAAAATAAATTGATAGACATGCAAAGGGAAGGAATCATTGAAAAAGTTGAGGGCCCAACTGATTGGGTTAATAGCATGACAGTTGTTAAGAAACCTAACGGCGACCTTCGTATATGTCTAGACCCGCGAGATTTAAATAAAGCGATTAAAAGAGAGCATTTTAAGTTGCCAACCTTTGAGGAAATAGCAACATGTTTGTCAGGTTCCAAATATTTTAGCACGCTAGATGCTAAACAAGGGTTTTGGCACGTTAAACTACACGATAGCTGTACGGACCTATGTACCTTTAATACTATCTTTGGTAGGTTTAAATTCTTACGGATGCCCTATGGTATAAGTTCAGCTTCAGAAATCTTCCACAAAAGGTTATATGGACATTTTGATGACATAGATGGTGTGATACAATTTGTTGATGATATTTTAATTCATGCTAGTACAAAAGAATTACATGATAAAATACTACGTTCAGTTCTACAGAGGTGCAGAAAAATTAATATAAAGTTAAACAAACAAAAATGTAAAATTGGTTTAAACGAGCTTACTTATTTAGGACACAAAATAACCAGACGTGGCGTTAAGCCCGACGAAAAACACATTTTAGCTATTAAAAACATGCCTAAGCCAAACAACGTAAAAGACGTGGAAAGGTTTTTAGGTATTGTCACATATGTCAGCAATTTTATACCGAATTTTTCTGAAAAAACAGCTCCACTTAGGGAATTATTGAAGAAGGACATCGCTTGGCATTGGGATGACACGCACGATAAATGCTTTGAATTGATAAAAAATCAATTAAGTAGTCCACCAGTATTAAAATATTATAGCCTTGAAAAACCGGTGGTGATATCAGTTGATGCAAGTAAACACGGTTTAGGAGCATGTTTATTGCAGGATAACTTGCCTGTCTGTTACGCATCCAAGTCACTAACTAAAACGGAGCAAAATTACGCTCAAATTGAAAAAGAGCTTTATGCGTGCGTGTTCGCATGTGAAAGATTTTATATGTACATTTATGGTCGTCATGATGTTACAATAGAGGCCCTTAGTCAGCATTGTAAATAAATCATTAGTAAACACCCCACCTAGGCTTCAGAGAATGCTAATGCGCTTGCAACCTTATTCATTCACATTGGTCTACAAGCCGGGTAGGTATCTTTACATAGCGGATGCGTTATCGCGAGCAGTTGCGCCGAGCAGCGGCGATAACAATACGACCCCACGTGACCATCTGGACGCGCAGGCTCAGGTGTGTGCGATATCAGCTGACAATCCGCTCACAGATTCGCATTTTATACAAATACAGAAACATACTCAAGAAGATAAAGAAATGCAGGAACTTATTAAAATTATTAAACGTGGCTGGCCTTCGCAAAAAAGCGAAGTAAGCGCTAGCTTAAAACCATTTTGGGATAGCAAAGAGCATCTAACATTTAACTATGGTTTAGTATGGAAGGGTCATAGGGTCGTCATACCAAAATGTATGAGGAGAACAATGTTAAAAAACATTCACATAGGACATCTAGGTATAGAAAAATGTAACCTCAGAGCTAGAGAAATCATGTTTTGGCCTAATATGTCATCACAAATTCAAGATTATTTATCACACTGTCAGGCTTGCCTCACATATAAAAAACAGAACTCTAAAGAACCACTGATACCGCATGAAGTCCCAAATAGGGCTTGGTATAAAATTGGAACTGATATCTTTCACTTTGGCCCGAAATCTTACCTAATAGTAATCGATTACTTCAGTAAATTCATAGAAACTGTCGAATTAAAATCAACTACATCTGCAGAGGTCATCAAACAATTGAAATTAATATTTAGACGGCAAGGTGTTCTACAAACAGTAATGTCCGATAATGGCCCCGAATTCTCATCACAGGCATTTAAGGAATTTTCCATATTATGGAAATTCGAACATAAAACATCATCTCCTGGGTATCCTCAATCAAACGGTCAAGTTGAACGTGCCGTTCAAACCATTAAAATGATGATGAGAAAAACAGCTTATGATAATTCTGAATTCGATTTAGCTCTCTTAGAGTATCAAAATACACCGTTAAGCGGCCAATTAGCATCACCCGCTGAACTTTTATACAATAAGAAGCTACGTAGCATAATCCCTTGTTCGCCGCGACTATTGTTACCTAAAATACATAAAAACATTCCTAGAAAACTCAAAGCGCGTCAGGAGTATCAAAAGAAATACTTTGATAGGGGTTCTAGAAATTTAAAGCCTTTAAAAATTGCTCAAAAAGTTAAAGTTAAATTATATAATCGTTGGACTCCTGGCACAATAGAAGGCATTTTAAACAGCCGATCATATCTCGTTAGATTAGTTACCGGTAATTTATTAAGAAGAAATAGAAAACACATCATAATAGACTCGGAACTGAGAAATGACAATCAGCTGTATAACGATAAGTATGATGATATAACTATTGATAGGCCGGCATCACAGCTGAGTCCCTCCAGTAGTTCGAACGCCTCCTTCGAACGGGACCAAGGTCAGCGTCCAAACATAGGCTCCAGTGCTCCACAAACATCACAATCACAATCAATAAATAACAATGTTACTCAATATACTACTCGTTTCGGCAGGACAGTGAGACCTCCTGATCGCTTGCAATACTCTCTTCCTGGAATCCCAACAACAAGGTAATCGTTCACAGCCGATAAAGAATTTATATCATGTGTATTAACATAGGATATAACAATTGTATTTATTTTAAGTTAAATTTTTGCATGCTTAAATATTTTAAAATGTCTGTATGGTGTTCTAATTTAAATATATAATTGTTAACTTAAACAACTACCAATACATAAAAAAGGGTGTTGTACCTACAATATAGTACTTTTATAATATTGGACTATGATCCGTACTTTGTATTACTTATTTATTTGAGGAAGAATATGATTGTATTATGAAACATTTGCAAATTATAATTATTTGATGGAATACTTGAAACTCATATTCGGATTCTCGAAACTTTGTTACTTTGAATAAATGAAATATGAATATCATACCTACTCAGAATAATCATAATACTATTAAAATAATCATATGTAATGTAATTTAATTATTTCTTTGCTGTGTATTCTATAAATGTACAGGTTATAAAATACTCACGCAATACTTAAATAATAAGGTATAGGTACCTAGTTCATAGTAATTCATAAATAATATTCACATCAAATATAGTTATAAATTCTTGCTTGAATGCAATTCCATTTTATGAACTTGAATAAAAATGCATGTCACTCATTTTAAATATTTATTAGGGGAATTGTAGGTAAATCTACATTTGAATATAAACTATAATGCAGGTAGACAGAAGTGTCATACGATAAAAATAAAAATCAGTCTTGGCTAAACTCGAGTTTCATTCACACGCCGCTCCATATACTTTTTAAACAACCACTAGCTGCCGTAAAATCAAAATCATCAAAGGTAAGTACATCAGTTGGTGCAGGCTGGACGGACTACACATTCGTGTCGTTTAGATAGTCTTGAACCTTATATATAATAGCCTTTAGACATAAGCGTGTTTTTAACGTGTTTCTTAAATTTATCAACCGGCAATTCGACAAGATTGTGTGGTATATTATTAAAGAATTTTATACAATTTCCCATGAACGAGTTACTAGTTTTAACTAATCTGAAGTTAGGAACGACAAGCTTGTGTTTATTTCTTGTGTTATATGGGTGAATGTCGCTTTTCTTCATGAAATTATCTAAATTTTTACGAACGTACATTAAATTGTCAAAAATGTATTGAGAAGCCACAGTTAATATGTTGATTTTCTTAAAGACCTCTCTCAGGGAGTCACGAGGACTAAGTTTATAAATAGCACGCATGGCTCTTTTCTGCAAAATAAATATGGTATAAGGTATAATATAATTTGATATAAGGTAAAAGTTTGATAAAAGCAGTCTTACAGAACCCACTGGCAACACCTAAGGTTTTAGGCAATAGGTATCCATAATGGTTTTTTTGGTCTCGGTCTTTGCCACGTTTGATTGGCCTCCACTCCAAAATGCCAGCGCTGCCTTACAGGAGAAATGGCAATTATAACCCAAATTACGTTATAACTCATTTTTTAAAACCTTAAGAACATAGATTCTTCTAGAATGACACAAGTCTCTCTATCCCGACTTTAAATTGATATCTTCTATTCTTCAGAGAGCAAATCCTCCGCGTGAAGAATGACGAGAACATCCCGTTCCTGCTGGTGGGCAACAAATCCGACTTGGCGGACAAGCGGCGGGTCCCGCTCGACACGTGCCGCGAGCGCGCCACCAACTGGCAGGTGCCCTACGTGGAAACCTCTGCCAAGACGAGGGATAATGTCGACAAGGTATGACGATTCCAACGATCATAAACCTTCACCGGCTGGCTACTCTCAGATCTAAGACCCGGGTGAACAACGTAAAATGGGGATGAGATGACAACGACAAGGTATGATGAAAAGCCAGTTAACTGTTATGATCGTTAACAGTTAACTGGCTTTTCTGTCAAGTGCTAATGACTCGGGTGAACAACGTCAGCAGGTGGGGATAATAATGACAGGGTATGTCTACAAAATTATCAAAACGTCATGCCGGTAAATCATAAGGTCAGCAGTATAGCACACATAAGCAGTACAACTTAATAAAGAACAACGTTTTTTGCTGGCCGCTATTACTTGCACACTCAGAGTGGCTTGCAAAGGACTGCATTATCGATGCTTCAGTAAGTGAAATAGTCTTTATACAATAGAAAAGAGATTAATGACAACAAATCGGCACTGAACTGTTCCAACGCACTTTTCATTCAACCACAGAGACAAAAAACTTGGTGAATAGTCTGAATATTCGATATGATTAACACACAAGAGCTAAATAAATCAAAGATTTTATCGGTTCAAGCACCCCGGTCAGTTAGAGCCGTGACCGCAACGCGTTAACAAGGTTTGTAGATGTTTATCTATGAGCATGTTAGCGCCGCAGCAACAAGTTGGCCCGCAGCCAAATACAACAGGTAAATAGACCAAAATATTGTAATTACCTACTACTTTTAGTTGCCTACCAGTACGTCAACACGATTATGTACACGTTTTTTCTACGGGCTGAAATACAAATCGTTAGAAAGGCCAAACGTAAGTAAATACTAATGTGACATTACGTAAATTACTAATGCAAGAGTAAATGAGACAACGCTCTACAAAAAATCTAGTTTGCAAATCGTTGTCCCACTCATGTGTGATAATACTGCTAGACATTGTTCATAAAGATACATTTACATAATTGGTCCATATAACGAACTAATTTAACCAAATATTTGACTTTATATAAGCTCGAAACTCCATACCCTTGGTAACAAACACATTCGATATTTGACCACTATTTCTTATTTCCACAAAATCCATTACTTCTTAGCAACCTAAGCCAAGCCTGAGCATGTCCGCACGCTTACACGAGCTATATTAGTTGCCGCGGCTCCGCTCGGTTTAGTTGCCTTTAACAACTTGCAGCTGTGTGCTTTGCTAATGATATTACTGATACTACTACTACTTTACTTTCTTAACACATTATTCATATCTGAAACTAAACCTGACAATATTCTTGTTATTTTAAAGTAAATAAGATGAACTATTGCCACGTTTAGTTTTAGAAAAAAAAATAGCTTTGGCCCACTTGTGTAGGTCAATTACTGATGAGTAGATAACAATGATTATAATACTATATTATAATCACGATTTTCCAATTCCATTGTTTTAGTTTCGTTAATTAAATTACACTTTTATATTTTCCTCCCGCCAAGCACGCAGCTGCCTAGTTATCACGACAGTTTAAACGTCTGATTCAGTGGTGCGGGTATTTCTGGTTGTCGTTTTCAAAATATCCAGGGTCCATGGTCCATGTTTGTTGGTGGGGGTATGTGTTGTGTGCGTGGCTGACGGGTGCGGTTGTGTGCAGGTGTTCTTTGACCTGATGCGCGAGATCCGATCGCGCAAGTCGGACGACACGCGCGCCACCAACGGCGACGTCAAGAAGAAACGCAGGAAAATCAAGTGCTCCATTTTGTAGAGGGCCCGCCGCCGCCGCCGCGCGCCCTGACTGTAACGTTCGCTGCTTCGCGCTCGTGCGCCCTCGGCCGACTTCGTTCATTTCTAGCTTTGGTTGGGACACGAAATACAGGATTTACAAATTTTTAATAGTGCTTCGATCAATGAGTTGACTATCAAAAGATAGGTGTACTGTATGTAATAAATGAATATGATAAAAGTCTGTGCAACAATAAAGCTGACTAGCAGTTGGCTTTTTTATATCATTGATACAAAAGTTTACGCCGGGTAAATATTCCGGATCATGACGTCATAAACATCATCATTTAAGTAAATCCTGTATGTTCTGTTTCATTTCACTCATTCTTTTCCAATTTTGTAGCAAGAATTTTGTCTTCACTTGTATTTTCATGTGCAGCCACGAATTTAGATTTCAATAGAAATGAATGCAGTTGAGAATTATTCTCGTCGAGAATACTCTATTCAATGGAATTTAATGTTAAGGAAATTATTTATTAACGAATGTCCACTCATTAGAAAGGTTTCGCGTATTACAAAGATATTGCGTCTCGCTGATTTGTAAGTGTGAGTACTGTAGAGTACGGATACTAAACGAGTAGTTCCGAGTCTATGGACTCGCGTAGTGTCCGGGCTCGCCTGGCACTGTCCGGCCCGCCGTGCTTCACTTCTGTCCGGAATCGCTGCCATACCACACTAAGACTCTACTGCCAAGGTGGTAGGCCCATAATGCAAACCAGTGTGGCAGCGAGTCCGGACCTACCATAGGTTTAAGCGGCAAAGGTTATGTAAATTGTACTATGATATTCGCCCATTTTGGTGCTGGCATTTCTTCGGATACCGTCTTCGACTGCCGTCCAGTCGCGGACGGGATCCCTTTATTGTTACGATTAAGCTTTGTGCATGCACGTTGTTTTGTATACGGTTTGTAATGTTCTCATTCAAAAATGCAAATTAAACATAGCAGCGGACGGGCTAGGGCTTACCGCATTTTGTGAATGTTGGCTATCAAGGCAATGCGCGGTAGCTGCAGTCCGTCCATCAATAGATTGCCATGAAGGTTCTCACTGTGACCCGTCAGACATACAGACGGCGTAGCGTAAGATTTTGTATTTATTTAAATGGTAAGTGCTAATTGTGTTGTGTAATGTGTTGATTGGAGTTGTTGTCTTCTTCGGGGTGCTTGCAGAAATATTAAATAAGGACCGAATGTCGGTAACCTTGATATGTAATATTGAGGTTCATTACAATTTCAAATCTCATTGACAGTAGAGTAGCGTCTTCATTTGACATTTCTGGAGCCACCCCAGTAGTATGTGAACGTCTGCACTGCTCACGGAATGATGTTATATCTAATCTAGTATCCCTTCAAGATACTTCTACACAGTAGAATTCAGTGTAATGATATTCTCACTTATTAAACACATTTTACAGAATCTCACGAATAAAAAGGAATATGTACAATGAAGGTAAATGATTTTAACATTTTTAGGCTGTCTATAAATATTATTTCAAAATATGGTTCCATAATGAGCCTTCACTGCTCAATAAAACTAAAACAAATTAACTACCTACACGATAATTATTAAACATGAATAGTCCAATACTTTGATTATCAAAGTGGCAGGAAAGTAATCGAATGAATGTTAGATATTTGCTAGTTATTATTACTATTAATGTATGTAATCAAAAATGCAATTTTGTTACAACACGGAACTATCAACGAACTGTTGATATATAAAAGACGCTTATTGGGAAGTATGCCATCACAGTTACTATTGATTTCATACAAAAACTGGTGCATAATCTCTAAAAGTCGGTTGTTCGTACGATTCTTGTTTAAATGGGATATAAAATATACACAAATGCTCTGCTTATTCACTTTTTTAACTGATTCAAAAATATGTTTTTGTGAAATCAATAGTAATGAAATAAGAAATAGTAATATATTTTTATTCACACCACAATATGATATGGCAGGAAATAGAGTTAACGCGGTATTTATGTAGCAATAAACCACGGACTAAGCATAATAGCTCCCGTATATGATATACATACATATACGTTACATGTAATATATGAGGGGTCAGTGTCGCGGTCGCTATACTGCCAACTATAGGTGTATTGTAATATCCGTGCGATTATAATTATATTTGAGACCTAATCCACGTTTATTCTGTGACTTCTCTACTGAATACGGTATTATTTTTATATATAGGCAATAGCTTTTTAAATATAATATAAATAAAACATGTAACTTTAATGATATTTGTTTATGAAATAATAACGTCACAGAATCAGTGGACAATAGATTTTATGATTAGATTCTAAGATATATCGAAGATGAATATCATAAAATCTGTTAGGGGTTTATCGTATTTTGTACCAACTCGAATGTACTGAAGGATTTCCTATAGGTTAGTTGTAGTTCAAAAATGTATGGAGTATCGATCTGTGTATGGAATGTATATCAGGCACTCACCGGAACAAATTTATAATGGAAACGAAAAGATAAGCAGAAATATACTGATTTGCAAAACTACGTGTATTTATTGATGTTCATGCATTAACTCCATGTGTTGCCTGCCTAAAAATAGCATTTAAATATTAATTTCACCAAAAATACATGAATGATATTAACTGTTTACCCGTTGTGCTGAGCTGACTTACTGACTCACCAATTTATAGATGTAAACTTCTAAAAAAATTTTTTCCAATACTTAAATAAGAAAAAAGAAGCAAGTGACTTTATTAGTTTTCAAACCATGACTAGCTAAAAGAAATAAGAACCGACTGGTTCTTTTAACGTCAAAAAATACTAGTAAAATTGAAGTCGGTAACAATATGAATTTTAAATGATTTTAAAGTGAATTGCGTTAAATTGAAATAACAATTGTGACAATTCCTATCGAGTGCGTTTTCGCCAGTTATCATTAAATACGACTTTATCTATAACATGCCAACCTGGTGGGAACGCACCTAACGTTACTTCCCCGCACGCATGTCCGCAGGCGTTCCTGACGCTGATCCGCGAGATGTCTCGCCAGAAGAAGGGGCTAGCGGCGGCCGAGACGCCCGACGACAACGCCAAGGGCGGCTGCAAGGCGCCCTGCTGCACCATATGCTAGGGGATGGGGTCTTCCATGTCCACGAGGCGCAGGCTTTGAGGAAGAGGAGTTAAATAACGCTGCGCGCTGATGACAGTATTGTCAAATAAAATGCTTCCGAATTAGGTATCTGATGCTGTGATTGGTCCGTTGATTACGTCTCAGTCAACCAATCATAAAAGTTGACAGTGATTTTGAAGTCTGCAACATTTTGGTTTAAAAAAAACCGCTGCTTAGGATTTGTATGACGGCTGCCTCTAAATAATGTGTATGTTCAAGTTTGGATGTGGAAGCTATCCATCGCCCTCGTAAGCTACAAAGGATCAGTATTACGCACCAATCTCAAAGAGGGTCTGTTTGTAGTAGTACGATACTACAACTAGATTGAGTTGCAATTTTAGTGCTGATGTCTTGTATAAATAGATTTTTGTAAATATTTTAGTATGAAATCTTCGTTAGAATTCCATAACTAATATTATTATTGCTAAAGCGCAGGGTTTTATAATAACATTTCATTAGATTTTCATATTCACTTTAAACGACTGATTAAAATATATTCGACTACAGTTTAAAACAAAGTAATTTTTCATAGCCTTGACTGACGAAGCAATAAATGTACAAATTAACCTGCTGCGAGTTGCAATTTTTTTAATAATTATATATTAATATATAAATATTTGTAAATGTATTAAATAAAATTGTAAATATATTAAAATATTGATTTTTATTACCCTTTCTATAAAACAATATAATGTAAAAATTACAACAATAATTCAGTCTGCACAATATACACAATATCTAAGAATCATCAATTACTCTTAAATTAATCCTAATAGTATTATGTACATAATCATATAAAGCCATTAACATTTTGTAATAATTACCAAGAAGCAGACGCGAGTTATAAGTTATTGTTATTTCTGGCGAATCTTATGAAGTTATTTTACGAATGCAGATTTCATATATCATGTAGTATGACTAAATAAATATAAATTACGTTATTTAAAAATTAAAAACATTGTGTTAATAAATCGTCGGTAAAGTCAAAGAACAGATATTGGCTAGTCGCGTATTTTGCCAGCATGTTTTCGAATATGCTGGAAATAAGGTTAAATAAATAATAATATGTGCTAGGCAACACATCAATTGTCCGGTTTCTAGAAGTACCAGACAAAGATTATGACTGGGGCGTCTCCATAAATACTTCGACGAGTATACATTACATAGTTTAACATCTAACAACAAATAACAGTGTACAAAAGTTGGACTTAACACGTTCCGGGACACTATTCCAGACACAATGGATGTTTTATTGTTTTCACGCCTGTAGGCGTGCACTGTCCCAGAACGTGTTAATATGCTAAAAGCATGCTTTCTC
>CAUZXH010000165.1:54952-81089 GCA_963584085.1 Pyrausta aurata
TATCATTAAAGTTACATGTTTTATTTATATTATATTTAAAAAGCTATTGCCTATATATAAAAATAATACCGTATTCAGTAGTCACAGAATAAACGTGGATTAGGTCTCAAATATAATTATAATCGCACTGATATTACAATACACCTATAGTTGGCAGTATAGCGACCGCGACACTGGCCCCTCATATATTACATGTAACGTATATGTATGTATATCATATACGGGAGCTATTATGCTTAGTCCGTGGTTTATTGCTACATAGATGCCGCGTTAACTCTATTTCCTGCCATATCATATTGTGGTGTGAATAAAAATATATTACTATTTCTTATTTCATTACTATTGATTTCACAAAAACATATTTTTGAATCAGATCAAAAAAGTGTATTTGCAGAGCCTTTTTATTTTATTGTCATCCTATTTAAACAAAAATCGTACAAACAACCGACTTTTAGAGATTATGCACCAGTTTTTGTATGAAATCAATGGTAACTGTGATGGCATACTTCCCAATAAGCGTCTTTTATATATCAACAGTTCGTTGATAGTTCCGTGTAAGAAAATTGCATTTTTGATTACATATTAATAGTAATAATAACTAGCAAATATTTAACATTCATTCGATTACTTTCCTGCCACTTTGATTATCAAAGTATTGGACTATTCATGTTTAATAATTATCGTGTTAGGTAGTTAATTTGTTTTAGTATTGTTTTTATTGAGCAGTGAAGGCTGTCGTTATGGAACCATATTTTGAAATAATATTTATAAGACAGCCTAAAAATGTTAAAATCATTTACCTTCATTGTACATATTCCTTTTTATTCGTGAGATTCTGTAAAATGTGTTAAATAAGTGAGAATATTATTACACTGAATTCTACTGTGTAGAAGTATCTTGAAGGGACACTAGATTAAATATAACATCATTCCGTGAGCAGTGCAGACGTTCACATACTACTGGGGTGGCTCCAGAAATGTCAAACGAAGACGCTACTCTACTGTCAATGAGATTTGAAATTTTAATGAACCTCAATATTCCATATCAAGGTTACCGACATTCGGTCCTTAATTAATATTTCTGCAAGCACCCCGAAGAAGACAACAACTCCAATCAACACATTACACAACACAATTAGCACTTACCATTTAAATAAATACAAAATCTTACGCTACGCCGTCTGTATGTCTGACGGGTCACAGTGAGAACCTTCATGGCAATCTATTGATGGACGGACTGCGGCTACCGCGCATTGCCTTGATAGCTAACATTTACAAAATGCGGTGAGCCCTAGCCCGTCCGCTGCTATGTTTAATTTGCATTTTTGAATGAGAACATTACAAACCGTATACAAAACAACGTGCATGTACAAAGCTTAATCGTAACAATAAAGGGATCCCGTCCGCGACTAGACGGCAGTCGAAGACGGTATCCGAAGAAATGCCAGCACCAAAATGGGCGAATATCATAGTAAAATTTGTATTACCTTTGCCGCTTAAACCTATGGTAGGTCCGGACTCGCTGCCACACTGGTTTGCATTATGGGCCTACCACCTTGGCAGTAGAGTCTTAGTGTGGTATGGCAGCGATTCCGGACAGAAGCGAAGCACGGCGGGCCGGACAGTGCCAGGCGAGCCCGGACACTACACGAGTCCATAGACTCGGAACTACTCGTTTAGTATTCGTACTCTACAGTACTCACACTTACAAATCAGCGAGACACAATATCTTTGAAATACGCGTTATCTTTCTCATGACTGGACATTCGTTAATAAATAATTTCCTTAACATTAAATTCCATTGAATAGAGTATTCTCGACGAGAATCATTCTCAACTGCATTCATTTCAGTTAAAATCTAAATTCGTGGTTGCACATCAAAATACAAGTGAAGACAAAATTCTTGCTACAAAATTGGAAAAGAATGAGTGAAATAAAACAGAACATACAGGATTTACTTTAAATGATATTTATAACGTCATGATCCAGAATATTTACCTGGTGTAAACTTTTGAATCAATTATATAAACAAGCCAACTGCTAGTCAGCTTTATTGTTGCACAGACTTTTATCATATTCATTTATTACATACAGTACACCTATCTTTTGATAGTCAACTCATTGATCGAAGCACTATTATAAACTTGTAAATCCTGTATTTCGTGTCCCAACCAAAGCTAGAAATGAACGAAGTCGGCCGAGGGCGCACGAGCGCGAAGCAGCGAACGTTACAGTCAGAGCGCGCGGCGGCGGCGGCGGGCCCTCTACAAAATGGCGCACTTGATTTTCCTGCGTTTCTTCTTGACGTCGCCGTTGGTGGCGCGCGTGTCGTCCGACTTGCGCGATCGGATCTCGCGCATCAGGTCAAAGAACACCTGCACACAACCGCACCCGTCAGCCACGCACACAACACATACCCCCACCAACAAACATGGACCATGGACCCTGGATATTTTGAAAACGACAACCAGAAATACCCGCACCACTGAATCAGACGTTTAAACTGTCGTGAAAACTAGGCAGCTGCGTGCTTGGCGGGAGGAAAATATAAAAGTGTATTTTAATAAACGAAACTAAAAGAATGATGGTGGAAAAGTTGAGTAAGTTTCTTAACTAATAGATTTCTAATTCCATTGTCTACTCATCAGTAATTGACCTACACAAGTGGGCCAAAGCTATTTTCTATTTCTAAGACTAAACGTGGCAATAGTTCATCTTATTTACTTTAAAATGACAAGAATATTGTCAGGTTTAGTTTCAGATATGTATAATGTGTTACAAAAGTAAAGTAGTATCAGTAATATTATTAGCAAAGCACACAGCTGCAGGTTGTTTAAGGCAACTAAACCGAGCGGAGCCGCGGCGACTAATATAGCTCGTGTAAGCGTGCGGACATGCTCAGGCTTGGCTTAGGTTGCTAAGAAGTAATGGATTTTGTGAAAATAAGAAATAGTGGTCAAATATCGAATGTGTTTGTTACCAAGGGTATGGAGTTTCGAGCTTATATAAAGTCAAATATTTGGTTAAATAAGTTAGTTATATGGGCCAAATATGTAAATGTATCTTTATGAACAATTTCTAGCAGTATTATCACACATGAGTGGGACAACGATTTGCAAACTAGATTTTTTGTAGAGCGTTGTCTCATTTACTCTTGCATTAGTAATTTACGTAATGTCATATTAGTATTTACTTACGTTTGGCCTTTCTAACTATTTGTATTTCAGCCCGTAGAAAAAACGTGTACATAATCGTGTTGACGTACTGACTACTGGTAGGCAACTAAAAGTAGTAGGTAATTACAATATTTTGGTCTATTTACCTGTTGTATTTGGCTGCGGGCCAACTTGTTGCTGCGGCGCTAACATGCTCATAGATAAACATCTACAAACCTTGTTAACGCGTTGCGGTCACGGCTCTAACTGACCGGGGTGCTTGAACCGATAAAATCTTTGATTTATTTAGCTCTTGTGTGTTAATCATATCGAATATTCAGACTATTCACCAAGTTTTTTGTCTCTGTGGTTGAATGAAAAGTGCGTTGGAACAGTTCAGTGCCGATTTGTTGTCATTAATCTCTTTTCTATTGTATAAAGACTATTTCACTTACTGAAGCATCGATAATGCAGTCCTTTGCAAGCCACTCTGAGTGTGCAAGTAATAGCGGCCAGCAAAAAACGTTGTTCTTTATTAAGTTGTACTGCTTATGAGTGCTATACTGCTGGCCTTATGATTTACTGGCATGACGTTAAGATAATTTTGTAGACATACCTTGTCAATGTTATCCCCACCTGCTGACGTTGTTCACCCGAGTCATTAGCTCTTGACAGAAAAGCCAGTTAACTGTTATGATCGTTAAAGTCATCATACCTTGTCGTCGTCATCTCATCCCCATTTTACGTTGTTCACCCGGGTCTTAGATCTTAAGAGAGTAGCCAGCCGGTGAAGGTTTGTGATCGTTGGAATCGTCATACCTTGTCGACATTATCCCTCGTCTTGGCAGAGGTTTCCACGTAGGGCACCTGCCAGTTGGTGGCGCGCTCGCGGCACGTGTCGAGCGGGACCCGCCGCTTGTCCGCCAAGTCGGATTTGTTGCCCACCAGCAGGAACGGGATGTTCTCGTCATTCTTCACGCGGAGGATTTGCTCTCTGAAGAATAGAAGATATCAATTTAAAGTCGGGATAGAGAGGGTCGTGTCATGCTAGAAGAATCTATGTTCTAACTAAAGGTTTAAAAAATGCGTTGACGTAATTTGGGTTATAATTGCCATTGCCAATCAAACGTGCCAAAGACCGAGACCAAAAAAAAACATTTTGGATACCCATTGCCTAAAACCTTAGGTGTTGCCAGTGGGTTCTGTAAGACTGCTTTGAAGTGCAGTTATCAAACTTTTACCTTATATCAAATTATAAGGTTTACTTTATTCACTCTTAAATGTAATTTCATAACGAAATTCGATTATTTTTTTTAAATATCTCTCACCTGAACTCTTGCGTGGCATCGAAGCTTTCCGGCTCGGTGATGGAGAACACGCAGAGAAAGCCTTCGCCCGACCGGAAGTAGTTGTCCCGGATGGCTGCGTAGTCCTCCTGCCCCGCTGTGTCGAGGATGTCGATCTGAACCTCCTCGCCGTCGAGCACCACCTAGAAATTTAACGGGCGCTGTTAATAAACGATCATAATATCATCAGCACCATACTTATCGTATTGCTCATTAGCAACAACAAACGACAAAATATGGCCGCCAGGCGAATTTTCACATTGTTGTTTCTTTCGTTATCCTGTTCTGTATGTTACTTAACTCTTATTGATCTAACAAATTAGATTATTGGGAAGTTAGCTTTTTAGTTGCGAAAGATATTTCGAGGTTTTTAATTTGATAAGGTTCCAGCGCATTAGCAACTTGCAGAGCTTATAGCAACTGACTATTACTAGTGTGGATAATATTAAATCATACTACGAGTAGAAGTATGAAACATTTTATCATAAAAAACACGGTACACGAAGGTGTTATATTTCTTAGAAATGGTAATGCATAAATATGAGAAAAAAAAACAATGAACATTGAGTCATTTATGTATTCGCTGTCAAAATATTAGTAAAATTCACTAAGTCTAAACTCAGGTACCAATTAGAAGAACTGAGATTAGTCAGTGTCTGTGTGAATGAAGTCATCCAAACCTGGATTGGACAATTTACCTTGCTACGCAATTTACTAGACACAGCTCTGTACCCAAGGTTAGTGTGGTCATACAATACGAACCTTGGCTTTCAATCAACGTCTGAAGAAACGTAACACTCATTTTTAGATATCCTATCTTATTTGTGTCGCAATGAGATACTAGTGTCAAGTGTGATAGAGCGATCGTGAGCAAACCCGCGATTTTATTTCTAAAGGTACTATAATACCAAATTTACACAAACGTCGAAAGATCTAACGTTCTTTTTTTATTAAGACAGTAATAATTACTTTGAACAATTAGCTTTTTATCTGTTGATTAAGACCTTCGAACAAGTAGGGCATTAATTAAGTTTAATTGATAATTAAATAAATCTTTTTAAAATATTTTTTATACTGTTCAATATGGCACGAACTCATTTGCGTTTTAATAATTACCATCATAATCGCAATTGTGACGGTTTAAGAGGCCATTATAATGTCATAATTACTAAAAATCATTGGTGAGAATATTTTTAGAAAGCAACGAAAGTGACAGTACCTACTCGTAAAGATGTAGTAGTAGTAAACTAGTTCGTTTCCGTGACTTGACTAAACAGCTTTAATGGTAGTTCGAATTCGGTGAGCAAAGACAGGCTTCCGGCCTCTCCCGTAACTTAATATACTGCTAATGGCATAAGCCAGAATTGCGGAAATAGCTATACATATTACATAGCTTAATGCATAATAATTATGCTGAAATCGTTCAGGGTTCAGACACGACGCTCAAAGGTCAGACGTTGCAGATCACTGATGATATCTTTGGGGGGAATGAGAATTGACGATTTTCTACAATCAGAGCGTTTTTGTCCTCACCTTCTTCCTGTAGCTGTCGGCTTTGGTGGGCTCGTAGTCCTCGACGAACTCGTCGTACATGAACTGCAGCGTGAGCGCGGACTTGCCCACGCCGCCGGAGCCCACCATGATGACCTTGTGCAGGGTCGGCTGCGCCGCCGGCTTCTTCGACATGGCTGGGGACGCGCGCTGCACCGCACCCGCACACTGTTGAGAGGAAAAGGTACATCAGAGTCAATCAATAGACTTATTGCCATCATGTTCGGCAGTGGACGTGCTGCGGCTGATAATAAATAATGACAAGTAGCAGGACGTCTACTGCTGAACATAGGCCTCCTTCACTGTTTTTTACAGCGACCGGGTACAAGCGGTCTACATCCAGTGTGATCTCGCGTCGCGATCTCTACAAGTTCGTCTGTACATCTTGCCGAAGCTGAATACCTACGCTGCGCTAATCAATAGCGTTCAAAAGAAAAAATACTTTAATGTGTATTATTAATTGCTTTATTCGTGAACTTTGTTAATCATGGAAGGCTCTAGGATACAGACGATCGCATTATTACCGTAGATAAAAAAAATGTTGGCACTAACGACTCACCAATAAATGTTCCGGTTATAAAACAGAAAACAAACTACTATCAAAGAATCATAAATAAAATTACAAACAAAAGATTTGATTTAATCGATTCCATTCACGCGATACCTTACTGGAACTTCAATTAATTATTTCACCCTCACTTTCTCAGAACTTTTAGTTGCACTTTCCAAATAAAGAATTAACTAAAAAGCAGGCACTGCAATTCTTCAATCCACCAAGCCACTTCGGCGCTTTATCGGAACAATATCTAAACTATTCAACAAGAATTATACTTGACAACGCAATGTTATCGATTGTTCAATAAATATTAATCGTTGATAACGAATTATTTAAGAATTCATATTATTGTAACAGTTCACTGAAAGCGCGACAAGTAACAGAGCTAACTGGACTGTTGAAAAATATAAACGCAAAGGTATTTACTATTTTAGAAGACACAATCATCACAAAAATCATAGGTGAAGCAATTCCCCTTAAGGAAACAGAAAACTGGGATACAGACAAGAAAAGAAGAAAATAGCCATCACCCATAAAAAAAACCGGTTAAGTGCGTGTCGGACCCGCGCACTAAGGGTTCCGTGCCACCCTTAACTGAATTCAGGGTCCACTTACTTTCACTTAACGAAAACATCACAATATATTGCGACGGCAAAAATAACTTTGTTTTTCATAGTGTTTGTATGAAAGACAAAGTTATATTTGCGGTTGATAAAAATGTGCAATATCTCAAAAACTACTGGTTCGATCTCCTTTAAACCAATTTTCGTTGCAAGTTTTTGTTGAGATCTACATCATATATTTTTTCCAAAATTTTCACTTTCTTAGTTCAAAAGTTAGATGGGGGGGACGCCCATTTTACCACTTTGGAAGCGTCTATATCTCAAACCTTAGACTTTTAGAAAAAATGGTTTTAGAAACCTCAACATCATTTTAAAAGACCTATCCATAGACACCCCACACGCATAGGTTTGAGTAAAAAAAATTTTTTAGGTTTTAGTTTCATGTATGTGAGCCCCCCTTAAATAATATTTTTTCTTACTTTTTAGGGTTCCGTAGCCGAATGGCAAAAAACGGAACCCTTATAGTTTCGTCAAGTCTGTCTGTCTGTCTGTCTGTCTGTCTGTCTGTCTGTCTGTCTGTCCGTCCGTATGTCACAGCCACTTTATTCTGAAACTATAAGCATCACATAGCTGAAACTTGGTAGGTAGGTGTATTTTGTTCACCGCTTTCCGATCCAGATACAAAAAGTTAGAAAAAATAATATTTAAGGGGGGGCTCCCATACATGAAACTAAAACCTAAAAATTTTTTTTTACTCAAACCTATGCGTGTGGGGTGTCTATGGATAGGTCTTTTAAAATGATGTTGAGGTTTCTAAAACCATTTTTTCTAAAAGTGTAAGGTTTGAGATATAGACGCTTCCAAAGTGGTAAAATGGGCGTCCCCCCCCCTCTAACTTTTGAACTAAGAAAGTGAAAATTTTGAAAAAAATATATGATGTAGATCTCAACAAAAACTTGCAACGAAAATTGGTTTGAAGGAGATCGAACCAGTAGTTTTTGAGATATTGCACATTTTTATCAACCGCAAATATAACTTTGTCCTTCATACAAACACTATGAAAAACAAAGTTATTTTTGCTGTCGCAATATATTGTGATGTTTTCGTTAAGTGAAAGTAAGTGGACCCTGAATTCAGTTAAGGGTGGCACGGAACCCTCAGTGCGCGGGTCCGACACGCACTTAACCGGTTTTGTATCTGAATCGGAAAGCGGTAAACAAAATACACCTACCTACCAAGTTTCAGCTATGTGACGCTTATAGTTTCAGAATAAAGTGGCTGTGACATACGGACGGACAGACAGACAGACAGACAGACAGACTTGACGAAACTATAAGGGTTCCGTTTTTTGCCATTCGGCTACGGAACCCTAAAAACTAGTAAGGAACCTTCCACCCGCATCTGTAATATATCTTCAACCCGCACCTGTAATTATATCTTAAATAGGCCTATGACAGAATTTGGACATCAGTTCCGATATGGCTACGAGCTAAAACGGAGGAACGAATTATTTTTGCCTAACATTAGCATTCGTATAGAAAAGAACCAAAGAGAGAGCGCCTAACATAGCAGAGTTCTTATTGAGAAAGCCGCATTGTTATGGACAGAGCCAAAGTTGTTCTTCGAGGAAAGTGTAATTATCATTGTAAAAGTGAACGAAAATCAACACAGACAATTAAGTTTAGAAAACTGTACATCAGCAGGTTGTCAAACGGTAATTAGTACTTCTGTGTCAATTTTTCAGGCCAAATCGATCATTCCTCACGGTCACTGGTTGCGTAAAAGAATCAATCGTGCATTTACCAACGGGCAATGCCGTCTACCATTTGCGATTCGTAGAACGCTGCCACAGCGAGCGAACGATCATAGCGGCCACTGCCATTCAGTAAAAGTGGTAGAGACCACGTTTTACATATTTATCGATTTCATTTGCATACTTCGCAGTTGCTGTTTATTACTTATTAGGTAACATTTTTGCAAGCGTATGTGGACGAGTGTGCAGGGAAAGCCCAACAGCCTAACAGGGCATTTTTCAAGAACAATAAATAATTTATTTATTAAATCTCTTTGATCTAAAGTGCGCAACAAACACTAAGTCACTATCAACGTTTATTAGAACATACCACGCTCGTCCGAGATGACGTATGGCATTTGCCAGTTGAATACGAAAAGGGATAAACAAAGCCTAATCATCAATTAGCTGACTGTGACCGGCACTTTCCGTTACGCTTACGGGTCACTATTATGGGTTTTCATGTATTAGCGGCGTATTGCCCACTGGCACCAGTGTAGTAGTTTGTTGTTTGGTCACCTTTAACAACTATGACCTATGGGACGTACATTTCTGTGTGTTGGCATATTTGGTACCAATTCGATGTTGCCCACGTGCAACATCGAATCAAAAATAATCGATTATCGAGACAAAAATAAAATGCGAAACAAGTAAACTGCTTACCGACTGGTTAACCTTTCGATAACACTTTCGCAGTTAACATTGTACCCGCTCAGGTGATTGCAAAAAAAACACTTTGCGATTATACCTTTAAAAATTCGTTTATATTTGTGCGAATGACATCACCGAGCAGTTTGAAACTATATTAGTAAGACGATAATAGCTTAATTTAGCACATTTCATTTTAAAAGTAAAGTAGGTTGCCCGAACATGTTAATTTTACCCAATAGAAATATATTGGCCCAAATACAATTGCCATATTAATAAAGTTGTATTGCCTTAATTTGGCGAACATGAACTTGTGTTAATAATATTTTGCCAGTTTCGTGAATCTAACTGATAAATAGTAGGGCTATTAAATAAGTAACTAATCTGAATTATTATTGTGAATAAGTCAAGCAAATCTTTATGTTAGTCTTTAAGGTATATATTGTATGGGCCTTTGTTGCCTGAAACAAATGATTAAATAAATAAAATAAATAAAATCTTTATTATAAATGATTGTGGTTAATACAAATACGTTTAAATAGGAAAAAATACAATGTGTATGCAATGAAATATTGAAATAAAAATTAGTATCTTTGACTCATTAAACGTACACATGATGATGATAACTGCACTGATCATAAATTGCACGTAGATAAATAAAAGTCCAAAGAGAAGAGATAACGAATACATCATAGGCAGAATTTGTCTCTATTACGCCTGTACTACTCACCAGGATTCATTATGGTCGTAAAACTTAGCTTATCTTGATTGGCATGCCATAACTCTGTACATTTAAAATGCACTGTGCTAAAGATGGCAGTCTTTAAATGACCAATTCGCGTAATGCATCCTTGGATGCTGTATGTTTCATATAATGGACTTGAAAACTATAAAACGGATTCTCTGTCGTAAACCTTGCTCGCTATTAACTTGGTGCATCTCTGAAATGACTGTATAGAACACTCGACCGATTCCGACCGACATCAAGCTTAAAATTTTATCTCAAAACCACAACTGAATTCTTTTGGGTCGTTTCACACACGTTATCTTTGTTTATCAACTGCATCTAAAACCCATACCGGAGACGGGACATTTCGACTTGACCGATTAGTCGGAGCTAATAAAGTCTTATCACACACTCGGAGTCACAACTTCGGATGCAAACAATGGTTTATTTAGCCGACCTTGGAGTACAATCGCGAGAGTACGCGAGTGATTCATGATCTCCACGGAGCAGACGGTGCGTCAGCGCTAGTACTCACGCAAACCAGCCTGCTGAAGCGGCCCATGATAATTAGCGATTTAAATTAACTGCGCGTGTCCTCCTCAGTGCGTGTCCCCGGCTCAACTGACCGTAGGTGATGTAATTGTGAAACGGGAATGGAAAACAGCAGATTTGATTATATCTCATTTGTTTTATCCTCATTGTGCGTTCGCTAGTTGGTACATCATACCTGGTGCTGCTATATCAATTATGTAGTATTAAGTTACGTTTCTGCCATAATATTCATCAGAGATCAGTGCAGAGATTAACGCCAAGATCAATACTGTCTCAAATGGTTCACTAATCGTGCTTTCAAACACCAACGATCAACAGTTAGTTACCTTCATCAATTTCTCCGATATAGTTATCAAGAGATAGATGGTTGTGGATGTTTCATGAGGTCATATTTGTCGCTAGTTGCAGTAATTTAAAGTAACCTTTACGTTAGTATATATGAAGTTTTTAGTCATTGTTACTAATGTGTCATTTGCGAGGTTAGAACAGGCGACCACATAACGCGAACGGCGCGGATGTGGTCGCTGTCACTGGACGTGAGGTGCAGTTATTTTCGAGCATTTGTCGCAAATGAGCTGCGATGATGACTTCAGGGTCAACAACCGACCACATAATATTGATATCATACACTCTTTGACGAGTGCAACACAACAACGTTTTTTACGTGAAAATGATTTCAAGTGAAAACACTAGTTTCGTAACTTAAGAAAATTAAAACAAATCCAATAAAGTATCCCTTTTATTTTGCATACGAGGAAGCTCTATCATTGCTTGTTAGTCATAATGAGTCATAGACACTTTTTGTTTCCGCGTGACGTGATACAGTCATACATCCATTTGTGTTTGCTTAATTTCGTATCGATCAATGGTCTTTTATGTTTACGTAGAGCGATCCAAAGTCAAGAGACGAATTTAGGACACTCGGCTGTGTTTTGTTTAACCTTTGTAGTAATTAACGGTGAGCCCCAGAGGCCGTGGGAGTATTGTAACTAGTCCATTATATCATAACAAGAGCTTCGGAAACAAAATGTTTTATTATTTGTAATTTTGAGTTGCTTATCACAGTCTTACTCAAGTTCTTGTTTAAATTTAGTGTACACAGTCATTTAAACTGTTTTTTGTTTTTGTGTGTGCAGCAGTGCTCTCTATTCCTTTTTCTTTAAAGGATTCTACGGAAGACCAGCGTCGCCGGATCATTTGATTCTGAGGCATTTGCTGAGTAGATTCCTTTTCATGCATGTTTAAGTAGGTACATATCTGTAAAAAAGTGTTGTTTTGTGATATTTGTACTTATGTAACCTGCTACATGTATGAATAAATGATTTTTTCTATTTCTATTTAAAATGCTTGAGTCTGCAAACAAAATGAGATTGTTCACTGAATAACAGTTCGGTGATTACTATATGTCGACGTCTTCATTTTATTTTTTGGAAAATATAGGTATTTACAATAGATAAACTTTCTTGGACAATAATATCATTTCAAGTAATTTACGGCGCGACGGTGTGCTAGCGACTAGATCCAAGATTCCAAGACGACAGTAATTAGTAGTATTGTAAACCCGAAGAATGGCATGATGTCTACTACCGTTAAATTGTACCTGTCTACCCTTGAGGTCGCGTAGCCGACGCATTATACTATACCGCTGTAACGGTGATCTGTGACGGCGCACCATCGTTCCGCGTTGACGCACTCAACATGCGGACAGAGTACAAGAGACGACTTCACCACGAGTAAAGAAAACGACCGCAACGGTGACACGAGGTAAACCGCACCAATTCCTACTGTCACGCTCCGTAACAACCCATCACGATGCAGGGCCTGAGGCCGAGCGTAAGAAGTTCACACGAGATGATGCTGTGACATTCGAAGACATTTACAGACAGTCGCGCTACCTATTTGATAAAAATCTATTTGGCTTGGTCTGGAGTCAAGAGCAAACCCATACTCAACAAATAAATAAACATATGGGCATTTGGAAATAATAAATACATGTTTAAAGCTGTCATGCGAAGGAATACACGACTATCAATCCTGCTCCATGGATGGATACACATTAAATAATAGATATGTATTTATGGAAACTTTAGCTGATAAAATAATGTTAAACAAGTGTTCAACTCACTAAATAAATATACTTCACTTTAAATGACTATTAAAACACAAACCTGATTAATAACAACAAAATAACGACGTCAATCGCTTTTGTAGCGGGAAAACGATAAGGTGCCAGTGCATTCATTGACAAAAGATAATTACCATACAATTTTTATGTGCCACAGAAAGCAGACAATGTCCAAGTTCCAACAATGACTTCAGTATATTAATTAGTCCCCAAGCCGATTTCGACCACAAACAAAGTAGTAATCACATCCTAGACAATTGGTTGACTCATAAAGAAAAGCGGGACAGATTTTATTAAAAAAGGTTTCATCTGACTGACCATCCTCGTGTCGCCCGGGGAAGGACTAAGGCCCAAACTGAGAATATAAACACCCAAATGTCTTACAGCTGTAGCATCAGAAAAAATAATACGTAACTATGTAAATAAAATAGCTTACGCTATTTCGTGCGCGGGCGAAGGGGATGTAATTTGTTTAATACCTTGGTACCATGTTGGAACTGATACCACATTTACTTTTACTATACTATCTGTCTACTTGAATAAATTGGGAAAATGTTAACAACTCCAATGACATAACACTATGGGAACTTTCCTTCGGGTAATTTGATTTTTATACTCAAACTAGCGGCCCGCCCGCGACTTCATACGCGCGTATTAGCTTAACTCCGTTCCCATAGATCGTAGCGAAAATTTATTAGCCTATACGCATTAAACTATAGCCTTCCCTGATAAATTAGCTATCTATCATATTTTATAACCTTACCAATAGTTCCTGTGAGTAGCGCGTTCAAACAAACAAACAAAAACATCCAGTTTTAAAATATATACAAAGAAATGCGTACAGATAAATGTTATATTTTATGTACACACAACACATAGCCCGGTTTAATAGTCAAACTTACACAGGAATATTATCTTTTTATTTTACAACGAATTGGAAATACTTCGTATGCCCTATAGTCAATCGTATAGTTATTTCGGGTACTAAAATGACCAGGCTACTCTCTGCGATTACACAGCATCATGTCACATACAGGCTGTGAGAGAAGCAAATTCCCTCAAGTCTTCTCCCGCTACCTTAAGAGTTTGAATTTGAGCTTTGTTTATGGTTATTGGTTATAGCGAATACCTACTCTACTTTCTTGAATTCAAATCGTAAATTAAAAGCTTTGATTAAAGTAAAATAGCGGTAGATACGGCATGTCATACTAATTGTCAGCTAAAAAATGGCACTACACATTCCTTACGTCACACGTCTTATAAATGTCACCCGCACACGCAATCCAATGGAAATTAGGCGACGGGGGCCTGATTTTAGCGGTCCACTTTCGAGTGGCGCGTCACCTATCTTCCGCTATTTTACTTTAATCAAAGATTAAAAGTGACAATTCTATGTAAAGATCTACGCCACCATTATCATCAACATTCAAGAGCCGTCCACTGCTAAACATAGGTCCTCCACGAAAAGTTTGCAGAAAAGTTCCAGATTGGACACCTTTCGACCACAGGAGCAGCGTAGAATGTCCACCGAAAATATGAACATACGATCTGCAATCTACACTGGACACAGACCGATTGATACCTACGCTGTTTAAACACAAAAACATATTATTTACTATTTCTAAGGAATAAAATCTCTTCTCGAGAGCAACATCAATAACAAACACGTGTCAAATATTCTGTCTCAGATATGTCAAATGACTGTCAAAAATGAAATATTAAATATTTTAATCGTAAGCACTAAAGAGTATTTATATCAAATTCAAAGCAAATCACCCCCTTAATAACTTTGCACCTCTTTTTAACCCCCTTATGAGATGAATTTCAATAAAATACAAAATAAGTCTTCCGTCAATTTTGTTAAAGAATGTGAATGCAAAATTTGATGTATATTGGACCAAGGGATCTGGTTGTCCCATACAAACTTTGCACCCCTTTTTGACCCCCTTAGGGGTGGAATTTCTGAAAATCCTTTCTTATCGGATCCCTTCGTCATACAAAGAACACACCCTCCCAGTTTCAGGTCTCTACAATTAGCGGTTTAGGCTGTACGTTGATCCATCAGTCAGTCAGTCAGTCAGTCAGTCAGTCAGTCAGTCAATCAATAAGTCAGTCGTTCAGGACAAAGCATTTTATTGGTATAGAAGCGGTTTAGGCTGTACGTTGATCCATCAGTCAGTCAGTCAGTCAGTCAATCAATAAGTCAGTCGTTCAGGACAAAGCATTTTATTGGTATAGATTAACTAGTGTGTACAGCGTTAGATAAACATCGTCGTATTCAAAAGTATCTGTGTGTGATTGACGTCTATCGAGATATGACACTAGTGTCTCATACATATCTCGCGAGCGGCAACCCGCATCAGCATAGTCCTAAAAAACGTAAAACTTTGAAATATGAAATGAAATCATGAAATACTACTATGTGATTCACTCACACTATAAGTAGTATTGTCTTGTAAGATAAACTAAGGTAAGTTTAAGGCAAATTAGTTATAAATCTTCCCAGTAGTGACACCAAAATTTGATAAGACAATACCCAAACAATGGACTCTTACTACTAAACTACTAATCTTAACCTTCCTCAATAGCCCACCTAGGAGTCCACCCTTGTTGAGTTAAATATGACAAGTGACAGTAATAAAATTACAAGACCACTGCACAGAAATCTCATGACTTTAGTTAGACACTCAATCAATGTCGCATGACTGCACTTGATAGTGTGCAAGTATGTATGTGTAACACATATTAAGGCCGTCTTATTCCGTCAAATTATCTAATAAGCCCCGCCCCCTTGTTAAAAGTGCGGGGCGCTTCCCCCACCAGCACCCCCGCACAAAACTTTTTCTGTCAACTTTGTCTTACAAATCTCGTGTATAATTAAGCCATCTAGTGTTTATTTAAGGAACAAAATTTTCTTGAATAAGATACTTCATGCGCTTTTGTAAGTAACATACCCACGCCATCTAGCAGAACCCCTAAGAACTTTTACAAAATGGTTTCTTTAGTACACCATACATGCTTTTTAGTCTAAACGTTTACCGAAAGAACAAGGAACGCAAAGAGTGGCATTTCATTCTCACACGACTGGTCAGCACTTTATGCCAGCAACCTGTAACCATTATAAAAACAAGAAAGAATATCCGATAACATTTATTATATTCTTTAATGCACTTATAAGATGTACAGAAAATAGGTACAAGAAGTCACAATGTGAACAAAGGTGGGCTTATCCCTAAAAGATACCTCTTCCAGCCAACCCATAGGTGTAGGAAATGTAATGTAATAACATTTAGGTGGTTTATATTAAGATCCTTTTTGTCGACACAGTTATAGTCTCACTACTATCTTCCATCAGTCTTCCCATTGATGATGACTGAAGACCATTACAGATATGGCACTTCAAATTTAGGGTTCCGTACAAACCAGTAGGTATATAAGTCAAAGTTCACCCATCACGAGAATTTTGTCATGGTATTTTTTTAACACAGTGATTTTCATAACATTACAAATCATCATCATCATTCTCTTGCCCTGTTCCCAGTTTATCTAGGGTCTGCGCAGTATGTTTCACGCTTCCGTTTAACATTACAAATATGGAAAGCTAAATTAAAGACAAAGGTTTCTTTATCGTTTCAGTAATCCTTTAATAATATCAAAGTTATTTATTTACTAGTCGTCTCCCGCGACGTCGCCCGCGTATATTTTGGATGTCCCGTGAAATGGTTCAAGTAAATTAATGGTTCAAAGTAATTACTATCGAGGTCACCCACACCTTACCACGCTTAAAATACTCGCTTAATATCAGCTTGAACTATAAAAATGACTTGACTATCATGTGTTAGAAAGTAAGAAAATAGTAAGGCAAAAGTAGTTAGTAGTAATCTCTAATTTAGATGCAATACTTTTTTCGGCGAAGTTCACTATCAAATATACTGAGCATTGAACTTGGCTATCATTTTTCGCATTGATGTTTTTGTTGGGATATCATAACTTTTTATAGAAATATTTATTTGCTTATTCATAAATCATGAATACATATTTTGTGCAAGCTTCCATCCACTTAATTATAACGATTTCAGACCCTACAATTAAAAAACTTTCTTTTGTTTTCAGATTTTTTCCTTCGCTTACACATTATTACCTAGCTAGATGCCATATTTCAACTGTCTAGGTTTGTTAATTAGAGCACCGCACCCACACAATTACTTTGATAAACCATATATGGTTTTGCCATGTTTGACTTTTTGTAGTCTAGCTTATAGACTTTTTTTACTATAAAACTGTAATTTGGCATGGGTTTCTTTATATCCTAATCACACCGCCTAAAATATGTATTTTAAAATATTTTTGAGACACCTCCCTACAAGGAATGAATTATGATGAGCATGAGTTCCTACACCGAAAGGGCAACACCAGGGTTTATCTCATGAATCGTGATAGTAAGACAGTTGAAATTTTCAGGAAGGATGTATTCATGTTGCCGTTGAAAAAACAAAAACTTAAAAAACAATTTTTTTTTCAGGTTGCTCTCATACAACTTATCTACTCTGATAATGATAATAATGAGGGGCTGCCCCATTATTAGGACTTCATATCTTTTGTATGGGACTGCCTGACAACAGATATGATGTTTATGCCATTTTCATAGATAATGGTACGGAACCCTTCGTGACCCCGAAGCGCCATTTGGCGCTAACTACAAGATTAATAGAATTATTATGTGTCACAAACACCAAAGTTGTTTTGGATATTCAGTAACAGCAATTTGAGGAACGGTTATAAAAATAAAATTAAGACAGTCTCCACACATTTTCGACAGAACAAAATTGAAAAAATTATTCAGATTTGACATTTCTGAATGCAAATATAATTGGATTATACTGAGTAATCTCCATGTTCGTCGCTCAAGTCCATGTCACCAAATAAGAGATAGATAGTCAATGCATTATTACTACACGATTCAGAAAATGTGTACGTACGTACGTAAATAATATGGAAACCTGAGTTCCATACACGAAGAGAGCTAGACCGACCTTAACTTAACCTCCAATGTTTGTATTTTGTCACAGGAGTCTAGATGTAAATAAATAAATAAAATTAATATAGACCTATCACCTAATAATTTTCTCCCTCCCTCAAATTCATATAATATTTTCTCGTCTCCAATATACTAGAGTCACCAGGGCACAGCTTTAGCATTTGAGATTACTGCTAAACCTACAGTTATGGTTTAGCTCTGATTTTTCCAAATAGAGAAAATGTTCAAAACTACAATAATTTGACATGAGTGTTTTATGCTTTTTGTTTATATTGTTACTATAGAAACGGATTCATCTCTACGATTGGTACAAAAATATAGTTCATTTATTCACAACTATTATACACCGTGCTTTTTTAACCGTCTTACACCCGAAGCCCACGTAATGTAACCATCTTAATAAACCTCTAGGACATGTTATTTTTTTTATTACACTCCACTAATTTTGGTGCAAAAAATATCTAATAGTAATGTTACGGAATGTATCATCCTGTTCATAATGTTTACGTTTTCAACAATGCATTCCTTGACCTTGCCGCCTCCACGCGTTCCGCACCGTAGCCAATCTAAGACAGTCCACGTGGATCTCTAACCAATCATGCGCTAGCGCAATCCTTTGTGACGCCCACCGCCTCGCCCCTTTCTATTCGTGCGTAAAACTATGTCAGTAGTGCTAGACAGCCGAGTGAATGACCCGCGCGTAGTGCTCGTTACAGGATGTTTCGTACTAAATTGTGCTGATATCTTCTTTAATGTCTTAGGCTTTGAAATCTTAATAATAACCAAGTTTTATTTAACGAATGACATGTAGTTATTGGATACTTTATGTGGCCTTCGGCTGTAAGACGGTTAAAAAAGCACGGTGTATATGTCGCTACAGCCTTTCTCTTTTTATTTTGCTTAACACGTAGATGTTGGGGGTTCTATCCTCATGGCATTGAGGAGATTTTTATCCGCATGGTGATGATGTTTTTGATACTAATTTTCTTTTTGAAATTTATTTTCATTGTTATGTAGTTTTTTTAATAGGATTTGCTACTTTAAAAAAAAAAACAAAAAATTTAATTAGTTTTTATTTTTAATTTTTTTTATTTTAAATGTTAAAATGTCCAAAAATTTAAATAAATACTTATTTCGTTTTTTAAAAAAATATTGTGACTATGTAGAAAAAGATTCATGATACCCCCGATTTGAACTCGCGACCTTTGATTAGTATAAGACTGGTGCTGATCCAACTGAGAGTGACGCGGCGCGGCGAAATTAGCTATTATTAGTTCTTAGGTGTTTTACGTAATTAAGTACGCAAATGAAATTGCAAAAATTGACATAGGTCCAGCGTTCGCAGTGGCGTCAAGGGGAATGAGGAAATGGTATCTCGTGCTTGTCATTTGAATAAAAAGATAGCGCTATTTCTGCTTGCATGTATAGAACAGAGATGACACGACGATCAACTGTTGCGTCAAAGTCGTTGCGCGAATCACCATCGTCACAAGTGTGAGAATCACTAAATCAGTGTTTTATAAATGAAAATGTTAATAAAACTGGAAATAAACGATTGGCCGCCCTAAACATCTTTGGTGTCTAAAGTAATCTTAAAAAGACAATTGGAAGAATTTGCTGCTTGTAAGAAAGAATACAGACAAATGAAAAAAATGGACCTTTCTTTGCCTGAACATAACACCGATAAAAACTAAAAAAAAATCATTTGATTCATAGCTGAGATCTCACTTATGTGGTCAAAATGTATATTCTTATAATCCCCTGTTCCTCACATCTGTGATCAGCTTGAGCAAATCAAGATCAAAAAAGTCGAAATAGGTCAAATAAAGTGTTTTTAGATATTTCGTTGTTCTGATCTAAATAACAAACATTTTGAAATCATTTTAACATGTATATGTGTAGAATGGAATTACCTACTATAAAATATGTGATTTTCATAAATATAAGTCCAATAATTTGAAAACTACATAGAAAATACGAAAAAAAAGGGGCCCACTTCTGAGGCAATTATTATCGAGCAAAGTAATTACAATCGTGTTTCCAACCACAATCCAGCTTTCTAGTAATCTTCTTCTATAACATATATAGATTCGAGATTTAAATAATTAGTGTTTCCATGTTAAAACTTAATCGAAACATCGTAAAAATGGAATATCTGGGCCTTAACAATACAATCTCACAAGAACGTTACGGTGACAGCAGATGAATGCAAAAAGTTTATGTGTTACACTCCAATAGGCAAGAAATAGAAACCAGTGACAATGCACGGATTGGACTATGATTACAGACTAACATGAACCACCAATTAGGGACACTGAACTGTGAGTGGGTATTGCACATCAAAGTGGTTATATTCTTTAATTAAAGAAAACAGTTAAGGGACCAGGAATATCAAAATATGACTCAAAGTACTTATTGTTATTTATATTTAATAATTTAGGGATCAATGTAGCACTCAATCAGAACCTACCGGGTCAAAGGCGAAGAGGAAAGCCTAAACTGCGATGGTTGAATGTCCTAACCGAGAATGACGTCCAGGATAAGGCAATTGGAAAGCAGATCCCGTCACCAGATGGGACAGTTGCTAGGAAGAAGAAGGTTTAGGGATCGATTGGCTGCCGGCGGTTGCTCAAAAAAAAAATATAAACATCCACAAGGGGTTAAAATAAAGAACTTTATCAAGTTTAACACATTTTAACATAGCATTACATTACTTACCTTTGACTCCTCTAAAAATGTTGTAGATAGCTGATATGCTAAAGCAGAGAACATAACTAGCCACTCAGCATCCTCTCCTAGCGAGAGGAGATTGAGGTAGACACCACAGTCCCATGATTCACAGAGTAAGGGTTTCCAGAGGCAGCACGGTAATCCAATACTACTATAACTTTCTCATTGCAGTTATTCCCGTTCTTTCAGCAGCAAAACTGTGTCTTATTAAAAGGAAATAGACACAAATACGAACAAAGGTTCGTGTCTCACGGGAGCCGCAATAACCTAACGCCAACCCGAGATCAGTTTAACTGCTTTGTCGTCTCGAGCAATCGCTGATACGTCCCGACAATGCGGGTCGAGTACCAACACGTGAGAACTGTGAGACAATGCGCGAGAAACTGTGGGAGAACGAGAGGCGTTGCCATTCTAGTAAACAATCACGTCACTGACCCTAAATACACCACAGCACTGAATTGTTACACTTTCTTCAGAACGGCGGCACACACAATTTTGTAACTTACCTAAACAATAAACCGCCCGCGGCTGCCGTATACAGTCGAAAACGGTTTTGTTGTTACAAAGATTTCACTTTTTTCGTCTAGTTCTCACTTCTTTACACAAATCTGTCAAAAATTCGTAGGGAGCACAGATTAGTAAGAGTATGTGGTAGGGAGGGTGGCAGCGGGTCGCCACTACGAACAATCAAAATTATGAACGTACTTTGTGCCAACAATCACTATTCTACCAAATTAAAAATGTTTGACGCCGCATAGTATCACGTTATCATTCTAATTTTAGTCGGGTTATACGTCAAATTGAATGTTGGTATTATTGTCAAAATGGCGATTCTTTCTGTGTAATTTCGTAAATCACGTTTTGCAATTTTGTTTTCATTGAATATAACAGAAGAATCGTGTAAATTCGCGAGTTATGGGGGGTAAAGCACTAAGAAAATGTGAAGTTTGTGGTGCGAGGCGAGTCAGAAAATGTACTTCTGACATATTTTTAGCCAGATTTCCTCTGGAACCTAACAGGTAGATGATCAGCAAGTTTACGTTTTTTCTCATTATGTGCATGCAAATTATGATGTTTAATGACTGAATTCGGCTGCCTACTAACTATATTTGTTACAATAATCGCATAAAAAAATTAAAAATAATATTAACGTTTGTAAATAGTGCGGTGCTCATACATAAAATTATGTCGATATTTTTGACGAGTGATTTCTATTGTATTGTACGTGCTATTTTTGAAAATTGAATGCTTTTTTATATTCTAGATGTCAAAAAAACCACGTCAATTGGTGTGTTGTCTGGCGCATATTTATATTTACATATTTATATTTATAGGTTCTAATGAAGATGAATGATGACACCTAATTTTGTACATTATGGAGCAATAAAGTATTGAGTATTGAAGCGTAGGCAGAGGCCCCAAAAGACGGACTGCCGACCGAAAATCTCCGGATGGGGATAGATCTGGACCGATTATTGTGAAGAAAATCCAGCCAAAGACGTCCAACGGCTGACGTGATTGTGATGATGAACCTCAAATTATTCTAAATAAACGACTTGAGTCTTACTCTTTTTTTATTAGAAAAAAGTCAGCGGTAACCATTTCACAGCATGTCAATATTCTTACAAATATTCTGTGTATATGTATATGCACTATGAAGGCGTGCTATAGTGGAATTTACCGCTTGCTTTTATTTTTTAAAGTAAAATATTTGAGATTTTGAAAGTAAATCCTAAGCAGTATTTTTATCGATATCGATAGCATGTTTAGGTTTCAGGTTGGTGCAGCACTATTATTTTGACGTTTATTGTTTAAGTTGGTAGCACTGTATTTGTTGTTAGGTTGGTAGAAAGTACGTTCATAATCGTAACAACGGGTAAAAGGGAGGTGCCAACTCTTAAAACGTAGTGGTTCTATCCTCTTTGGAGGGTGGCATACTGGCATCTGTCCGTCTGGCATTGCGGGGCTGCGCGGGCCGCGGGGCGGAGAGTCCAGCGCCATCTATCAATGTACGTGAGAGTAATTTATTGGAAGGAAATATGAATTTCCAAGTCTTGTGGGAGAAATGAAATCCACTAGCTCCACTAGCTTAGCTAGTTTAGTTACTGTTCTGTGCGCTTGCAACTGAACCATGAGTTTTTTGGAACGGCAAAATAAAACTCGAATGACATTCTGATTCTTGATTACCTTGGTACTAAAGTTTCAAACGTTCTCCAGCATCATCAGTCTGTCTGTCTTACTGGTGGGTGAATAAGTTGCTTGCAACATTAGAAGCAGTTATATACGCAAAGTCAAATTCTCATTCATTTTCGATTCTCGAATCTGTATCCAGTCCATTCTTTCGAACCCTTTAAAGTCTAAAACAAGATATCCTATTATATCCTTGCTTGAGAACTCTAAAATTGTACTATCACAGTGATAAGTGAATTTTTAACCACTCTTCATGATTCAAAATGTCGTTTTGTCAATTTGCCTGCTTCGAATAGGTCATTTATTCTTGTACTCCAGTGTCTCCAGTCCATCTCGCGAAGCTTCACAGGGCAGCTCTATCTTTGAGTGTGGTCTTGAAGAAGGGTCTATAATCAACCACATCCTTTTTATTAAATGGTTCATAATTCTTTTTCTCGTATTATTTATTACAGGCCACCTCACCCTAACCCTATCCTATGACCCTAGTCTTTCTTGAAATTCTCTCTTTGCATTGTAGGTGAAATCTGATTTTAGGTGGGTATCCCTCTCTATCGTTCAGAAACAGTAAAAAGCTGTCAAAATGCGTTTAGTTTCTAATAGGATCAGCCCCTTTACTCTGGACACAAAACCCGATCCAATGAATATACCCATCTCTGTCGCACGCATACATGGTCTGGTATGAGTGACAGAGATGGCTATAACTATTGGATCGGATTTTGTGTCCAGAGTAAGGCCTCAGTATATGGAAACAGCACAACT
This sequence comes from Pyrausta aurata, assembly GCA_963584085.1. Lineage (NCBI taxonomy): Eukaryota > Metazoa > Arthropoda > Insecta > Lepidoptera > Crambidae > Pyrausta > Pyrausta aurata. The sequence goes on from CAUZXH010000165.1 coordinate 78,684, forward strand.
TCAAAATTTGACAACAATAAAAAAACCGAATGTCAAAACATTTGGATATAAATAAAAGTCAAAACTTTAATCACTTGGTTTTTATCACGAAATAATCAATTTATTCACTTTTGAATCATCCACCCAATGGAAACCATGTCGGGGGCTAAATTAGAAGTAATTTGGTCACCCGTCCATCATGACAAATTTATTATTTGGGGTTCCGACATAACCTTGTACCAGGTTTCGAGGCTCAAAGATATTGAGAAAAAGACTGCTTGTAAGTGTTTACTTTTATGTATTAGCTACTGCAGAACATGAAGGGGTTCTAACCACTTTTCACGTTTGTGTGTTGTAGATACTCAAATATCGGCAAACAGTGGAGCTTGTGTGATAGCATCGCAGAGCGCGAACGGCGTGCGCTGTGTGGACGTGAGCGCGGCGGCTGAGCAGCCCGAGCCGCTGCTGGCGCTGGGGCACGCCAGCGGCCGCGTAACGCTTACAGCGCTCAAGCAGGCCCTCGTCGACCCCTTGGGGCTCGTGGGCAGGGAGTTCAGTAAGAAAAATATATTATATGGGTTTCGCTATGAGCAAAGTTCAATATCTGCTGCTTACAGTAACCTTTTACTATTATTTTTCGTCCTAAGTGCTAAATGGTATTATTGCAAAGTCAGTTGGTGGCGGGAAAAAACTTCAGATGCAATTCATTAAAATTAATATGTAGAAATATTTGCAAAAGCTAATTGTGTAGTAGCAATGTTATGTCTATCTATAGTCACACACATTCTGTTCGGATAAGAAATCATTTGTATGGCTATCAATAAAATTAGATTATTTACATGCTATTAACAGATGAGTCATAGTGTAATAATTAAATTACTTGTTAATGAAAATAAATACAATTTATTTTGTTTGTAATGTTGATGGTTATTATTATATATATATATATATATATATTTGACATTTATTACTAGACTTTTTGATTGACACAGCAATGTTTATAAAGCACATTTTAAAATGCAATTTTCTAGATCCTCGCTACTCCCGGTTGTGTAACTCAGTATCATGGAATCATGTGGAGACAAACTTGCTGGCGGTGGCCATGGAGAAACATCGCAGCGACCACTGCATACTGTTGTGGGATGTAAACAGAGGCTCTACCCCCAGCTGAAGAATCTAAAAGTAACTTATTTTCATGTTTTATTTAAAGTCATTGCACACTTACTGTAAAAAAAATATGTAATGTTTTATTGATATGTACTATTGTGTATTCATAACTTTTTTTCTATACTAATAGATGGTGATCCACTGGTATCTTCACCGGACTCAGCGAAACCTCTAGCAGAGATGGGCCTATCAGAAACAGCTCACAATGTGTCCTGGTCACATTGTTCCAATCGCACCCTACTGGCCAGTGTCAATCTCAAGTATATCAAGATTTTCGACCTGAGAGGTAAGATTATTTCTTCAACTAACTTTGAGTTGGTTATAAAAGTTCATTCATCATCATCATTATAAGCCAAGGGACATAAGCCCCCCCCACAGCCTTCCACAGCGGCCGATCGCAAGCGTCCTGTGTCCAGTGTGATCCCGGGATCTTTACAAGGTTGTCTGTTCATCTTGTCTGTGAACATTCTACGCTGCGCCTTTGGTCGAAGGGTGGCCAATCTATAATTTATCATCCCCAACGGCCATTAGATTCTCGCGCGCGTTCTTATAAAAGATAATTCTATAAAACCAAAGAACAACAGAAAAGTCTAAACTGATATGATCTACGCAATTCTTACATTTTTGGACGATGATACTGGTAAGACCTCTAAGAATTTTTATAACAAAGATTTTCAACTCATGCCAAAGTAAATGGTTGAACTCCTGTCCTGTGCCAATAAATTGCATTTTCAATTTCAATGAAATATTTCAGATCTTTCCAACAAGGGCGTGCTGGTGGCGACGAGCCGGTACTGCTACGGCGCGTGCTCGGACCCGTTCAACCCCTGGCAGCTCGCGTCGCGCGGCGAGAACGTGGTGTGCGTGTGGGACGCGCGCGCCCTGTCGCGCCCGCTGCTGGCGCTGCCGCAGCCGCGCCACGTCGCGCGCATCCAGTGGTGCCCCACCAGGTCACTCGCATTATTATACTAATAATACAACGAATTTTAATACCCTAGAAGCAACATTGCTTATAAAACCGCCTTCCGAAAGTAGTTAGCAGCGGCGAGAGGTACGTGTGTAACGAAAATAATATCAACTTAAATTTCCTTATTCAAAAGTTGACCTTAACTCACAGGAATACAATCTCACTTTAAATGCACGCGTCCGAGAGTTAAGACATTTTTGAATGTACGCAGACAGCAAGCTCTTTTTACGGAGCACTTCGGCATACTGACTCTAGTAAGGTCCGCGCGCGACTGCAAGCGAACGAGTGCTTAA
>CAUZXH010000166.1:0-5000 GCA_963584085.1 Pyrausta aurata
ATTGGTTTTGATCTAATAAAAGCACTCATCCCATCACTGGTCAGAGTTCTGATTGCATGTATTAGCTCTAGAATTACCACAGTTATCCAAGTAACTGAGTAAGATCTAAGGAACCAAAACTGATATATTGAGCCATTCGCGGTATCGCCTTAATACGGCTTGCACTGAGACATGCATGGCTTAATCTTTGAGACAAGCATATAACTACTGGCAGGATCAACCAGGGAGCTTACACATGATTTCGTAGAAAAGCGCACGAGCGCGTTGCACGCGACGCGATTCTACTTGTCAGTGTCTTGCGCCCGATTCGACGTTTGACCGTCAGAAATCGAGGCGTGACTCGTGTAATATTGGTCGTATATCGGTGTGTAGCACGCCGTACGCTATCGGTCGTCTCCGAACGATCGCGCACAGCGCACTTAGCGCTCATTTGAAGGCGCCCACACTGAACGTTCGCACAGATCACATTTCACTTTTATGTAAAATACTCTTCCAACTGACGATTTGAACACATAAGCGACAAACAGCCCGGAGCAAGAGAGATCCCGAACTAGACCATAAACAGAAAAGGTAAATAAATAATATATATGCGCCGCCATCGGTGTTGTCGAAAATTGACGAGGACGCATAACGCGTCCATCGGCGCTTCTCGGATACAAACACTGATAGAATTGCATCGGCGTTCAGCGTTTCGCACATACGCACGTAACACATAACGCCCTTGAATTAGATCGCTGATACGAAATCCATATAAAATAACGGAATCGTCGATCCACAAAGTTCAACAAAGCCCAGCCGCGCGCGCCGCGCCGCGACTCTCCCCGTGCACACGCGCGCCACACATTACTTTTGAGAAACTTATAATATACAAAATTTACAAGTCCCCCGCGAGTGGTGCGCGGCGGCGCGCCAGAAGAGACGACGTTGCCACAGCAAAGGCATGAGTACTCAACACGGCCGGCGCGCGTCAGCGCGTCGCTTCCTTTCGTTTTTCCTCAGAGAGACCACTCGAGACGCTGTGCGCGCGCGCTGTGCGCGCTGTGCGCGCCCCGCGGGGTATGTGTCTCTGTCTGTCTGCCGTTCCCACACGCCTCGCTACAGAATGAATGCGCGTGCGCGCGCAGCCGGCGCTCGCCGTTTCAATTCTGTCACGAGTGTATACCGGTATCGCTATCGCTGATACTATAAAGCGCGAGGACGTGCGCGGGCGCGGCGCAGCGCGACAATTGTATGGAAAAAGTATAAGTTGATAAAAAAAAAAAAAACTATATATTTTTTATAGTTTTGCATGTATATTATATTTCGTATTAAATATTATTATTTGGTTTTTATTTATAGTAGTAGTAGTGTCAAAAAATATTGTATATTTTTATATATTTGCGGTTGATAAAAAAACGTTTCGGTTAGAGGTTACAGTTTGAGGGGGGGGGGGGGGGGGGGGGGGGCGGGCGGCAGACACATACCATACATACATACATACATACATACTATACATTGTTTCGCATTGGCTATTAATTCTAAAAATATCTAATTATATCTTCTATATAATAATCTTTATTTTCATTTTTTCTGTTGTGAAGCGTGCGTATGTGTGTGTGTTTGTGCTGTCCTTTCACCAATAAATGCTTTTTCTTTCTTTCTTTTCTTTAATTATTGTGTAATATTATATTTTGTCATTTTATTGTTTTTAATTATACTTAAATTGTTTTTTTTTGTTTTTGGTCTTACTGTCATATATTTATTTTATTTGTCATTTAATTATAGGTGTGTGATGCCTGAATTAAAGCCATTTTTTTTTTTTTTTTAATTTATACATACATACATACATACATGCATGCATGCATACATACATACATACTATACATACATACATACATACATGTTACACTTTTGTTATGTTAGATAAAGTTAGGTTATACAAGGTTTTAATAAGCGGTAAGGTTCGATAATGTTAGGTTAACCAAGGTAAGGTTCGATAATTGAGTTTTTTTTTTTTAATATATTTGCGGTTGATAAAAAAAACGTTTCGGTTAGAGGTTAGTTTGGGGGGGGGGGGGGGGGGCAAACACATACATACATACATACTATACATACATACATACATAGTATACATACATACATGTTACACTTTTGTTATGTTAGATAAAGTTAGGTTATACAAGGTTTTAATAAGCGGTAAGGTTCGATAATGTTAGGTTAACCAAGGTAAGGTTCGATAATTGAGTTTTTTTTTTTTATATATATTTGCGGTTGATAAAAAAAACGTTTCGGTTAGAGGTTAGTTTGGGGGGGGGGGGGGGGGGGCAAACACATACATACTATACATACATACATACATACATACATACATAGTATACATACATACATGTTACACTTTTGTTATGTTAGATAAAGTTAGGTTATACAAGGTTTTAATAAGCGGTAAGGTTCGATAATGTTAGGTTAACCAAGGTAAGGTTCGATAATTGAGTTTTTTTTTTTTATATATATTTGCGGTTGATAAAAAAAACGTTTCGGTTAGAGGTTAGTTTGGGGGGGGGGGGGGGGGGCAAACACATACATACTATACATACATACATACATAGTATACATACATACATGTTACACTTTTGTTATGTTAGATAAAGTTAGGTTATACAAGGTTTTAATAAGCGGTAAGGTTCGATAATGTTAGGTTAACCAAGGTAAGGTTCGATAATTGAGTTTTTTTTTATATATATATTTGCGGTTGATAAAAAAAACGTTTCAGTTACAGGTTACGGTTTGAAGGGGGGAGGGGGGGGGGGGGGGGTTGACACATACCATACATACACACACACACACACACACACACACACACACACACACACACACACACACACACACACACACACACACACACACACACACACACACACGCACGCATGCATGCATACATACATACATACATACATACATACATACATACATACATGCCTACATACATACGTACATGTTACACTTTTGTTATGTTAGATAAAGTAAGGTTATACAAGGTTTTTTATAAGCGCTAAGGTTCGATAATGTTAGGTTAACCAAGGTAAGGTTCGATAATAATACTAGTGAACACCACTCAATAATTGAATCTTACTTTATAAAACTTAAGAAATTCAAAAACATGACTGACTGATAACGTATAGCGATAAGACCGCCTACATTGCACATTTCTTATAAACGAATTTATAAATATTATGTGTGATGTACACTAAATAGTTATCTTATTGAGATATTTCCAAATTAGTCATAATGTATTTTGGTCGTTGAATTTATTTTATCGGACTATTGAAAAATCAGACCTTGGTCGGATAAAATGATTAAAATATTACTATTATTATAGTATTCAATGAACATTATTATTATTATTATTATTATGATGCATTGAGTGACTATGTAATTCCTTTTTAGTTATTATTTTATTTCACCGTTGGCCAACCAGACCCACATACAGGGTAATAGGGTGGCCTGTAATAGGAGCAAAGTAACCAGTAATCAATTCCATATATACTTTTTCCATCGCTTTATAGTATCAGCGATAGCGATACCGGTATACACACTCGTGAAAGTCAGACAAATAAATTTATTGATATTTTATAACAAAATAAATCGAACCAGCCCATGTATTATGTGTGTCCAGTCATAGAAGTTGACATTTGTCATTTACTACAACGACTCAGCGATTTTGTTGACCAGGGATTATAATCCTTCCTATATCTCTTGAGTTGAATCATTTTAGAGCACTATGACCAGGTCAGGGTAACAACTACGTACGTATACTCTGTGCGCTGTATATCGAGTATATAGTCATGTAAGCAAGCGCTAACAAAGGAAATTCAAAAAAATATAATTGAATTTAATTATGTGTGGTTCTTCGGAACGTCGTATGGTAAAAGTCCATAATACTACTAACAAAACAGAAATAAATTATATAATTCACACTTCACAACTTTACCCGCGCCCCGCCGTGTACCCCACCCTCACCACCCTTCCCCGTGTGGCCATCGTATAAGGGGATATGATAAAAAAAAATACATTATGTAATCGTCGATTAATATGGACGCGCCATATATCCACCAGATAATAGATGGATTATAGGTGTGTTTGGTACAACTAGTAATGTAGTACTTACATACCCACTCGCTCGCTCGCTCATGGGTCATTGGTGTGGAGGATGTGATTATTATTATTATTTCTTGTTAATTACCTGCGAACAAATAAATTGCATACACGTTAGTAATTGTGTAAAGAAATTATCAAGAAAAAAAGCAATGATTATGTTTTTGACAAGTAAACGTAGTTAATGTTTGTTCAGTATTATTATTTATTTACATATAAAAATTTACCAAGTGTAATATTTATGTTGTTAGTTTTTCGGTGGAAAGTTTGTTTTTACATTTGCAGACGACATAGCGGTGGAAAATTTGTTTTTACATTTGCAGATTTATAACATAGCGGTGGAAAGTTTGTTTTTACATTTGCAGACGACATAGCGGTGGAAAATTTGTTTTGATGACACACAACTAGTAATATCAAATTTGTAATTTTAATATTCATTGCAAATGTAAAATAATATATTATATATACATATACGATAGTCTGACAAATTTGTTGACATGCTTTTATAATATTATTGACAAAATTATTATATTGTAAAAAAGATTAGGGTACATACAATTTTATTTACATTTGACTTTTAATTTTTTTTTATTATTTTTTTTTTGCTGGGATTGACACTGACATTGTTTGTATGACTAGGTTATTCTTGTAATTTTAATCTAACAGTTTTGACATATAATTTTATGCATGAACGTTGGTTATGTTATTAGTTAATATTACTTACTGTTAGTTATGTTTATGCTTGTATGCGACTTGGCTATTTTATTTTACTGTAAGCTGCAAGCGAAATTGAATTGTAAAAATAAATAAATAAATAAATCAAAAAAAAAAAAAAAAAAAAAAAAAACATTCCACCGCTGTGTCGTCAG
>CAUZXH010000166.1:10000-15000 GCA_963584085.1 Pyrausta aurata
TATGTATACAACTGTACGCGCGTAACGTACACGTCATAAACACGTTAATGATCCTTCCGCAGGTTCCCCTACGGAAACCTTGTTACGACTTTTACTTCCTCTAAATGATCAAGTTCGGTCAACTTCCCAGCAACGCCGACGGCCGTGAAGCCACCGCGTGTCGGTCCGAAGACCTCACTAAATCATTCAATCGGTAGTAGCGACGGGCGGTATGTACAAAGGGCAGGGACTTAATCAACGCGAGCTTATGACTCGCGCTTACTAGGAATTCCTCGTTTATGGGGGATAATTGCAAACCCCAATCCCCAGCACGAAGGAGTTTCAACGGGTTGCCCGGGCCTCTAGGCCTGGGAGAACATGCTGATTCCTTCAGTGTAGCGCGCGTGCGGCCCAGGACATCTAAGGGCATCACAGACCTGTTATTGCTCAATCTCGTGCGGCTCGAAGCCGCCGGTCCCTCTAAGAAGAATTTTAATACGTCGCCAGTGAGTTGCGTGACAGAGCCACGCGCACCTAAATGGCGACGCCTATTTAGCAGGCTAGAGTCTCGTTCGTTACCGGAATTAACCAGACAAATCGCTCCACCAACTAAGAACGGCCATGCACCACCACCCACCGAATCAAGAAAGAGCTGTTAATCTGTCAATCCTTCCGGTGTCCGGGCCTGGTGAGATTTCCCGTGTTGAGTCAAATTAAGCCGCAGGCTCCACTCCTGGTGGTGCCCTTCCGTCAATTCCTTTAAGTTTCAGCTTTGCAACCATACTCCCCCCGGAGTCCAAAATCTTTGGTTTCCCGAAAGCTGCCCGCCGAGCCATTGTAATAACGTCGGCGGATCGCTAGATGACATATTTACGGTTAGAACTAGGGCGGTATCTAATCGCCTTCGAACCTCTAACTTTCGTTCTTGATTGATGAAAACACCTTTGGCAAATGCTTTCGCTGATGTTCGTCTTGCGACGATCCAAGAATTTCACCTCTAACGTCGCAATACGAATGCCCCCAGTTATCCCTATTAATCATTACCTCGGAGTTCTGAAAACCAACAAAATAGAACCGAGATCATATTCTATTATTCCATGCACGAAATATTCAAGCAGCATTTTGAGCCCGCTTTGAGCACTCTAATTTGTTCAAAGTAAAGTTGTCGGCCCATCTCGACACTCACTGAAGAGCACCGCGATAGGATTTTGATATTGAACCGACGTTTGACCGTCGGCTCACCGACGATATGCTCCGCAAACGTGTCAGTATCACCGCGGATGCGGTGCACCGACAGCGCGGCGCACAAATGCAACTACGAGCTTTTTAACCGCAACAATTTTAGTATACGCTATTGGAGCTGGAATTACCGCGGCTGCTGGCACCAGACTTGCCCTCCAATTGTTCCTCGTTAAAATATTTAAAGTGTACTCATTCCGATTACGAGGCCTCGTAAGAGTCCCGTATCGTTATTTTTCGTCACTACCTCCCCGTGCCGGGAGTGGGTAATTTGCGCGCCTGCTGCCTTCCTTGGATGTGGTAGCCGTTTCTCAGGCTCCCTCTCCGGAATCGAACCCTGATTCCCCGTTACCCGTGACAACCATGGTAGTCGCAGAAACTACCATCGAAAGTTGATAAGGCAGACATTTGAAAGATGCGTCGCCGGTGCTGGACCGTGCGATCGGCAAAAGTTATCCAGATTCATCAAAATTAACGACTTCGAACGCGAGGCCCTCCGTCGATTGGTTTTGATCTAATAAAAGCACTCATCCCATCACTGGTCAGAGTTCTGATTGCATGTATTAGCTCTAGAATTACCACAGTTATCCAAGTAACTGAGTAAGATCTAAGGAACCAAAACTGATATATTGAGCCATTCGCGGTATCGCCTTAATACGGCTTGCACTGAGACATGCATGGCTTAATCTTTGAGACAAGCATATAACTACTGGCAGGATCAACCAGGGAGCTTACACATGATTTCGTAGAAAAGCGCACGAGCGCGTTGCACGCGACGCGATTCTACTTGTCAGTGTCTTGCGCCCGATTCGACGTTTGACCGTCAGAAATCGAGGCGTGACTCGTGTAATATTGGTCGTATATCGGTGTGTAGCACGCCGTACGCTATCGGTCGTCTCCGAACGATCGCGCACAGCGCACTTAGCGCTCATTTGAAGGCGCCCACACTGAACGTTCGCACAGATCACATTTCACTTTTATGTAAAATACTCTTCCAACTGACGATTTGAACACATAAGCGACAAACAGCCCGGAGCAAGAGAGATCCCGAACTAGACCATAAACAGAAAAGGTAAATAAATAATATATATGCGCCGCCATCGGTGTTGTCGAAAATTGACGAGGACGCATAACGCGTCCATCGGCGCTTCTCGGATACAAACACTGATAGAATTGCATCGGCGTTCAGCGTTTCGCACATACGCACGTAACACATAACGCCCTTGAATTAGATCGCTGATACGAAATCCATATAAAATAACGGAATCGTCGATCCACAAAGTTCAACAAAGCCCAGCCGCGCGCGCCGCGCCGCGACTCTCCCCGTGCACACGCGCGCCACACATTACTTTTGAGAAACTTATAATATACAAAATTTACAAGTCCCCCGCGAGTGGTGCGCGGCGGCGCGCCAGAAGAGACGACGTTGCCACAGCAAAGGCATGAGTACTCAACACGGCCGGCGCGCGTCAGCGCGTCGCTTCCTTTCGTTTTTCCTCAGAGAGACCACTCGAGACGCTGTGCGCGCGCGCTGTGCGCGCTGTGCGCGCCCCGCGGGGTATGTGTCTCTGTCTGTCTGCCGTTCCCACACGCCTCGCTACAGAATGAATGCGCGTGCGCGCGCAGCCGGCGCTCGCCGTTTCAATTCTGTCACGAGTGTATACCGGTATCGCTATCGCTGATACTATAAAGCGCGAGGACGTGCGCGGGCGCGGCGCAGCGCGACAATTGTATGGAAAAAGTATAAGTTGATAAAAAAAAAAAAAACTATATATTTTTTATAGTTTTGCATGTATATTATATTTCGTATTAAATATTATTATTTGGTTTTTATTTATAGTAGTAGTAGTGTCAAAAAATATTGTATATTTTTATATATTTGCGGTTGATAAAAAAACGTTTCGGTTAGAGGTTACAGTTTGAGGGGGGGGGGGGGGGGGGGGGGGCGATTGGCTATTAATTCTAAAAATATCTAATTATATCTTCTATATAATAATCTTTATTTTCATTTTTTCTGTTGTGAAGCGTGCGTATGTGTGTGTGTTTGTGCTGTCCTTTCACCAATAAATGCTTTTTCTTTCTTTCTTTTCTTTAATTATTGTGTAATATTATATTTTGTCATTTTATTGTTTTTAATTATACTTAAATTGTTTTTTTTTGTTTTTGGTCTTACTGTCATATATTTATTTTATTTGTCATTTAATTATAGGTGTGTGATGCCTGAATTAAAGCCATTTTTTTTTTTTTTTAAATTTATACATACATACATACATACATGCATGCATGCATACATACATACATACTATACATACATACATACATGTTACACTTTTGTTATGTTAGATAAAGTTAGGTTATACAAGGTTTTAATAAGCGGTAAGGTTCGATAATGTTAGGTTAACCAAGGTAAGGTTCGATAATTGAGTTTTTTTTTTTATATATATTTGCGGTTGATAAAAAAAACGTTTCAGTTACAGGTTACGGTTTGAAGGGGGGAGGGGGGGGGGGGGGGTTGACACATACCATACATACACACACACACACACACACACACACACACACACACACACACACACACGCACGCATGCATGCATGCATGCATACATACATACATACATACATACATACATACATGCCTACATACATACGTACATGTTACACTTTTGTTATGTTAGATAAAGTAAGGTTATACAAGGTTTTTTATAAGCGCTAAGGTTCGATAATGTTAGGTTAACCAAGGTAAGGTTCGATAATAATACTAGTGAACACCACTCAATAATTGAATCTTACTTTATAAAACTTAAGAAATTCAAAAACATGACTGACTGATAACGTATAGCGATAAGACCGCCTACATTGCACATTTCTTATAAACGAATTTATAAATATCATGTGTGATGTACACTAAATAGTTATCTTATTGAGATATTTCCAAATTAGTCATAATGTATTTTGGTCGTTGAATTTATTTTATCGGACTATTGAAAAATCAGACCTTGGTCGGATAAAATGATTAAAATATTACTATTATTATAGTATTCAATGAACATTATTATTATTATTATTATTATTATGATGCATTGAGTGACTATGTAATTCCTTTTTAGTTATTATTTTATTTCACCGTTGGCCAACCAGACCCACATACAGGGTAATAGGGTGGCCTGTAATAGGAGCAAAGTAACCAGTAATCAATTCCATATATACTTTTTCCATCGCTTTATAGTATCAGCGATAGCGATACCGGTATACACACTCGTGAAAGTCAGACAAATAAATTTATTGATATTTTATAACAAAATAAATCGAACCAGCCCATGTATTATGTGTGTCCAGTCATAGAAGTTGACATTTGTCATTTACTACAACGACTCAGCGATTTTGTTGACCAGGGATTATAATCCTTCCTATATCTCTTGAGTTGAATCATTTTAGAGCACTATGACCAGGTCAGGGTAACAACTACGTACGTATACTCTGTGCGCTGTATATCGAGTATATAGTCATGTAAGCAAGCGCTAACAAAGGAAATTCAAAAAAATATAATTGAATTTAATTATGTGTGGTTCTTCGGAACGTCGTATGGTAAAAGTCCATAATACTACTAACAAAACAGAAATAAATTATATAATTCACACTTCACAACTTTACCCGCGCCCCGCCGTGTACCCCACCCTCACCACCCTTCCCCGTGTGGCCATCGTATAAGGGGATATGATAAAAAAAAATACATTATGTAATCGTCGATTAATATGGACGCGCCATATATCCACCAGATAATA
>CAUZXH010000166.1:20000-25000 GCA_963584085.1 Pyrausta aurata
TTCCTCCGCTTACTAATATGCTTAAATTCGGCGGGTGATCCTCCCTGATCTGAGGCCAACGATAAAATGGGAGGCAGACACGATATCCGTCGACGCACACGACGACGCCGACGACGATCGAGAGTGTAAAACACCACACGATGACGACGACGGCGTCGATGCGCCTCTTCGGACGTCGAGTCCGCCTACGTTTACTAAAACGAACGTCGTTCGTCGTGTGTTTTTATACGAAAATTCCGAGGAGCGCTCTCTTACAATTGGTATATCGAAGAGTCGCGCCCAAGGATTACGAATAAAACGAGCGAACGACAATTGTCTTTTGATATATTTGAACGGACCTAACGCGACACATACAAGATGATACGCGTTAAGAACCGCCATATGCGCGTGTGTGTGTATTATCACACACGCGCAGTGTGGTTATTGTATTTATGCAGCCGGCCCTCAGACAGGAGTGGTCCTGGATGTGTCTCCACGGACCGCAATGTGCGTTCGAAATGTCGATGTTCAAATGTGTCCTGCAGTTCACACTATGACGCGCAGTTAACTGCGTTCTTCATCGACCCGCGAGCCAAGTGATCCACCGTCCAGGGTAATGGTTTAGTGGTTTTTTTTTTATTTTTTAAAACAAAGTATAAAAAAAATAACAAAATTTAATCATATCTGAATTACGACGATCGCGTATGCATCGAAATCAATCGATTTATATTTGATCGTCAAATCCAACCGCACATAATGTTTTTGTTTACGAACATACCGTACACGACTATGATCGCGGATTTCGATCTGTCCACGCCGAGATAACGGTACGACGCCATCGTCGTCGTTTCGGTGTACAAAACGACAACAATGGATCCTCTCTCAAGAGAGAGTGTTGTGTGTGTGTGTCTGGATGAACATTTTATGTATACAACTGTACGCGCGTAACGTACACGTCATAAACACGTTAATGATCCTTCCGCAGGTTCCCCTACGGAAACCTTGTTACGACTTTTACTTCCTCTAAATGATCAAGTTCGGTCAACTTCCCAGCAACGCCGACGGCCGTGAAGCCACCGCGTGTCGGTCCGAAGACCTCACTAAATCATTCAATCGGTAGTAGCGACGGGCGGTGTGTACAAAGGGCAGGGACTTAATCAACGCGAGCTTATGACTCGCGCTTACTAGGAATTCCTCGTTTATGGGGGATAATTGCAAACCCCAATCCCCAGCACGAAGGAGTTTCAACGGGTTGCCCGGGCCTCTAGGCCTGGGAGAACATGCTGATTCCTTCAGTGTAGCGCGCGTGCGGCCCAGGACATCTAAGGGCATCACAGACCTGTTATTGCTCAATCTCGTGCGGCTCGAAGCCGCCGGTCCCTCTAAGAAGAATTTTAATACGTCGCCAGTGAGTTGCGTGACAGAGCCACGCGCACCTAAATGGCGACGCCTATTTAGCAGGCTAGAGTCTCGTTCGTTACCGGAATTAACCAGACAAATCGCTCCACCAACTAAGAACGGCCATGCACCACCACCCACCGAATCAAGAAAGAGCTGTTAATCTGTCAATCCTTCCGGTGTCCGGGCCTGGTGAGATTTCCCGTGTTGAGTCAAATTAAGCCGCAGGCTCCACTCCTGGTGGTGCCCTTCCGTCAATTCCTTTAAGTTTCAGCTTTGCAACCATACTCCCCCCGGAGTCCAAAATCTTTGGTTTCCCGAAAGCTGCCCGCCGAGCCATTGTAATAACGTCGGCGGATCGCTAGATGACATATTTACGGTTAGAACTAGGGCGGTATCTAATCGCCTTCGAACCTCTAACTTTCGTTCTTGATTGATGAAAACACCTTTGGCAAATGCTTTCGCTGATGTTCGTCTTGCGACGATCCAAGAATTTCACCTCTAACGTCGCAATACGAATGCCCCCAGTTATCCCTATTAATCATTACCTCGGAGTTCTGAAAACCAACAAAATAGAACCGAGATCATATTCTATTATTCCATGCACGAAATATTCAAGCAGCATTTTGAGCCCGCTTTGAGCACTCTAATTTGTTCAAAGTAAAGTTGTCGGCCCATCTCGACACTCACTGAAGAGCACCGCGATAGGATTTTGATATTGAACCGACGTTTGACCGTCGGCTCACCGACGATATGCTCCGCAAACGTGTCAGTATCACCGCGGATGCGGTGCACCGACAGCGCGGCGCACAAATGCAACTACGAGCTTTTTAACCGCAACAATTTTAGTATACGCTATTGGAGCTGGAATTACCGCGGCTGCTGGCACCAGACTTGCCCTCCAATTGTTCCTCGTTAAAATATTTAAAGTGTACTCATTCCGATTACGAGGCCTCGTAAGAGTCCCGTATCGTTATTTTTCGTCACTACCTCCCCGTGCCGGGAGTGGGTAATTTGCGCGCCTGCTGCCTTCCTTGGATGTGGTAGCCGTTTCTCAGGCTCCCTCTCCGGAATCGAACCCTGATTCCCCGTTACCCGTGACAACCATGGTAGTCGCAGAAACTACCATCGAAAGTTGATAAGGCAGACATTTGAAAGATGCGTCGCCGGTGCTGGACCGTGCGATCGGCAAAAGTTATCCAGATTCATCAAAATTAACGACTTCGAACGCGAGGCCCTCCGTCGATTGGTTTTGATCTAATAAAAGCACTCATCCCATCACTGGTCAGAGTTCTGATTGCATGTATTAGCTCTAGAATTACCACAGTTATCCAAGTAACTGAGTAAGATCTAAGGAACCAAAACTGATATATTGAGCCATTCGCGGTATCGCCTTAATACGGCTTGCACTGAGACATGCATGGCTTAATCTTTGAGACAAGCATATAACTACTGGCAGGATCAACCAGGGAGCTTACACATGATTTCGTAGAAAAGCGCACGAGCGCGTTGCACGCGACGCGATTCTACTTGTCAGTGTCTTGCGCCCGATTCGACGTTTGACCGTCAGAAATCGAGGCGTGACTCGTGTAATATTGGTCGTATATCGGTGTGTAGCACGCCGTACGCTATCGGTCGTCTCCGAACGATCGCGCACAGCGCACTTAGCGCTCATTTGAAGGCGCCCACACTGAACGTTCGCACAGATCACATTTCACTTTTATGTAAAATACTCTTCCAACTGACGATTTGAACACATAAGCGACAAACAGCCCGGAGCAAGAGAGATCCCGAACTAGACCATAAACAGAAAAGGTAAATAAATAATATATATGCGCCGCCATCGGTGTTGTCGAAAATTGACGAGGACGCATAACGCGTCCATCGGCGCTTCTCGGATACAAACACTGATAGAATTGCATCGGCGTTCAGCGTTTCGCACATACGCACGTAACACATAACGCCCTTGAATTAGATCGCTGATACGAAATCCATATAAAATAACGGAATCGTCGATCCACAAAGTTCAACAAAGCCCAGCCGCGCGCGCCGCGCCGCGACTCTCCCCGTGCACACGCGCGCCACACATTACTTTTGAGAAACTTATAATATACAAAATTTACAAGTCCCCCGCGAGTGGTGCGCGGCGGCGCGCCAGAAGAGACGACGTTGCCACAGCAAAGGCATGAGTACTCAACACGGCCGGCGCGCGTCAGCGCGTCGCTTCCTTTCGTTTTTCCTCAGAGAGACCACTCGAGACGCTGTGCGCGCGCGCTGTGCGCGCTGTGCGCGCCCCGCGGGGTATGTGTCTCTGTCTGTCTGCCGTTCCCACACGCCTCGCTACAGAATGAATGCGCGTGCGCGCGCAGCCGGCGCTCGCCGTTTCAATTCTGTCACGAGTGTATACCGGTATCGCTATCGCTGATACTATAAAGCGCGAGGACGTGCGCGGGCGCGGCGCAGCGCGACAATTGTATGGAAAAAGTATAAGTTGATAAAAAAAAAAAAAACTATATATTTTTTATAGTTTTGCATGTATATTATATTTCGTATTAAATATTATTATTTGGTTTTTATTTATAGTAGTAGTAGTGTCAAAAAATATTGTATATTTTTATATATTTGCGGTTGATAAAAAAACGTTTCGGTTAGAGGTTACAGTTTGAGGGGGGGGGGGGGGGGGGGGGGGCGATTGGCTATTAATTCTAAAAATATCTAATTATATCTTCTATATAATAATCTTTATTTTCATTTTTTCTGTTGTGAAGCGTGCGTATGTGTGTGTGTTTGTGCTGTCCTTTCACCAATAAATGCTTTTTCTTTCTTTCTTTTCTTTAATTATTGTGTAATATTATATTTTGTCATTTTATTGTTTTTAATTATACTTAAATTGTTTTTTTTTGTTTTTGGTCTTACTGTCATATATTTATTTTATTTGTCATTTAATTATAGGTGTGTGATGCCTGAATTAAAGCCATTTTTTTTTTTTTTTAAATTTATACATACATACATACATACATGCATGCATGCATACATACATACATACTATACATACATACATACATGTTACACTTTTGTTATGTTAGATAAAGTTAGGTTATACAAGGTTTTAATAAGCGGTAAGGTTCGATAATGTTAGGTTAACCAAGGTAAGGTTCGATAATTGAGTTTTTTTTTTTATATATATTTGCGGTTGATAAAAAAAACGTTTCAGTTACAGGTTACGGTTTGAAGGGGGGAGGGGGGGGGGGGGGGTTGACACATACCATACATACACACACACACACACACACACACACACACACACACACACACACACACGCACGCATGCATGCATGCATGCATACATACATACATACATACATACATACATACATGCCTACATACATACGTACATGTTACACTTTTGTTATGTTAGATAAAGTAAGGTTATACAAGGTTTTTTATAAGCGCTAAGGTTCGATAATGTTAGGTTAACCAAGGTAAGGTTCGATAATAATACTAGTGAACACCACTCAATAATTGAATCTTACTTTATAAAACTTAAGAAATTCAAAAACATGACTGACTGATAACGTATAGCGATAAGACCGCCTACATTGCACATTTCTTATAAACGAATT
>CAUZXH010000166.1:32500-42500 GCA_963584085.1 Pyrausta aurata
AGCCGCAGGCTCCACTCCTGGTGGTGCCCTTCCGTCAATTCCTTTAAGTTTCAGCTTTGCAACCATACTCCCCCCGGAGTCCAAAATCTTTGGTTTCCCGAAAGCTGCCCGCCGAGCCATTGTAATAACGTCGGCGGATCGCTAGATGACATATTTACGGTTAGAACTAGGGCGGTATCTAATCGCCTTCGAACCTCTAACTTTCGTTCTTGATTGATGAAAACACCTTTGGCAAATGCTTTCGCTGATGTTCGTCTTGCGACGATCCAAGAATTTCACCTCTAACGTCGCAATACGAATGCCCCCAGTTATCCCTATTAATCATTACCTCGGAGTTCTGAAAACCAACAAAATAGAACCGAGATCATATTCTATTATTCCATGCACGAAATATTCAAGCAGCATTTTGAGCCCGCTTTGAGCACTCTAATTTGTTCAAAGTAAAGTTGTCGGCCCATCTCGACACTCACTGAAGAGCACCGCGATAGGATTTTGATATTGAACCGACGTTTGACCGTCGGCTCACCGACGATATGCTCCGCAAACGTGTCAGTATCACCGCGGATGCGGTGCACCGACAGCGCGGCGCACAAATGCAACTACGAGCTTTTTAACCGCAACAATTTTAGTATACGCTATTGGAGCTGGAATTACCGCGGCTGCTGGCACCAGACTTGCCCTCCAATTGTTCCTCGTTAAAATATTTAAAGTGTACTCATTCCGATTACGAGGCCTCGTAAGAGTCCCGTATCGTTATTTTTCGTCACTACCTCCCCGTGCCGGGAGTGGGTAATTTGCGCGCCTGCTGCCTTCCTTGGATGTGGTAGCCGTTTCTCAGGCTCCCTCTCCGGAATCGAACCCTGATTCCCCGTTACCCGTGACAACCATGGTAGTCGCAGAAACTACCATCGAAAGTTGATAAGGCAGACATTTGAAAGATGCGTCGCCGGTGCTGGACCGTGCGATCGGCAAAAGTTATCCAGATTCATCAAAATTAACGACTTCGAACGCGAGGCCCTCCGTCGATTGGTTTTGATCTAATAAAAGCACTCATCCCATCACTGGTCAGAGTTCTGATTGCATGTATTAGCTCTAGAATTACCACAGTTATCCAAGTAACTGAGTAAGATCTAAGGAACCAAAACTGATATATTGAGCCATTCGCGGTATCGCCTTAATACGGCTTGCACTGAGACATGCATGGCTTAATCTTTGAGACAAGCATATAACTACTGGCAGGATCAACCAGGGAGCTTACACATGATTTCGTAGAAAAGCGCACGAGCGCGTTGCACGCGACGCGATTCTACTTGTCAGTGTCTTGCGCCCGATTCGACGTTTGACCGTCAGAAATCGAGGCGTGACTCGTGTAATATTGGTCGTATATCGGTGTGTAGCACGCCGTACGCTATCGGTCGTCTCCGAACGATCGCGCACAGCGCACTTAGCGCTCATTTGAAGGCGCCCACACTGAACGTTCGCACAGATCACATTTCACTTTTATGTAAAATACTCTTCCAACTGACGATTTGAACACATAAGCGACAAACAGCCCGGAGCAAGAGAGATCCCGAACTAGACCATAAACAGAAAAGGTAAATAAATAATATATATGCGCCGCCATCGGTGTTGTCGAAAATTGACGAGGACGCATAACGCGTCCATCGGCGCTTCTCGGATACAAACACTGATAGAATTGCATCGGCGTTCAGCGTTTCGCACATACGCACGTAACACATAACGCCCTTGAATTAGATCGCTGATACGAAATCCATATAAAATAACGGAATCGTCGATCCACAAAGTTCAACAAAGCCCAGCCGCGCGCGCCGCGCCGCGACTCTCCCCGTGCACACGCGCGCCACACATTACTTTTGAGAAACTTATAATATACAAAATTTACAAGTCCCCCGCGAGTGGTGCGCGGCGGCGCGCCAGAAGAGACGACGTTGCCACAGCAAAGGCATGAGTACTCAACACGGCCGGCGCGCGTCAGCGCGTCGCTTCCTTTCGTTTTTCCTCAGAGAGACCACTCGAGACGCTGTGCGCGCGCGCTGTGCGCGCTGTGCGCGCCCCGCGGGGTATGTGTCTCTGTCTGTCTGCCGTTCCCACACGCCTCGCTACAGAATGAATGCGCGTGCGCGCGCAGCCGGCGCTCGCCGTTTCAATTCTGTCACGAGTGTATACCGGTATCGCTATCGCTGATACTATAAAGCGCGAGGACGTGCGCGGGCGCGGCGCAGCGCGACAATTGTATGGAAAAAGTATAAGTTGATAAAAAAAAAAAAAACTATATATTTTTTATAGTTTTGCATGTATATTATATTTCGTATTAAATATTATTATTTGGTTTTTATTTATAGTAGTAGTAGTGTCAAAAAATATTGTATATTTTTATATATTTGCGGTTGATAAAAAAACGTTTCGGTTAGAGGTTACAGTTTGAGGGGGGGGGGGGGGGGGGGGGGGGCGGGCGGCAGACACATACCATACATACATACATACTATACATTGTTTCGCATTGGCTATTAATTCTAAAAATATCTAATTATATCTTCTATATAATAATCTTTATTTTCATTTTTTCTGTTGTGAAGCGTGCGTATGTGTGTGTGTTTGTGCTGTCCTTTCACCAATAAATGCTTTTTCTTTCTTTCTTTTCTTTAATTATTGTGTAATATTATATTTTGTCATTTTATTGTTTTTAATTATACTTAAATTGTTTTTTTTTGTTTTTGGTCTTACTGTCATATATTTATTTTATTTGTCATTTAATTATAGGTGTGTGATGCCTGAATTAAAGCCATTTTTTTTTTTTTTTAAATTTATACATACATACATACATACATGCATGCATGCATACATACATACATACTATACATACATACATACATGTTACACTTTTGTTATGTTAGATAAAGTTAGGTTATACAAGGTTTTAATAAGCGGTAAGGTTCGATAATGTTAGGTTAACCAAGGTAAGGTTCGATAATTGAGTTTTTTTTTTTATATATATTTGCGGTTGATAAAAAAAACGTTTCAGTTACAGGTTACGGTTTGAAGGGGGGAGGGGGGGGGGGGGGGGTTGACACATACCATACATACACACACACACACACACACACACACACACACACACACACACACACACGCACGCATGCATGCATGCATGCATACATACATACATACATACATACATACATACATGCCTACATACATACGTACATGTTACACTTTTGTTATGTTAGATAAAGTAAGGTTATACAAGGTTTTTTATAAGCGCTAAGGTTCGATAATGTTAGGTTAACCAAGGTAAGGTTCGATAATAATACTAGTGAACACCACTCAATAATTGAATCTTACTTTATAAAACTTAAGAAATTCAAAAACATGACTGACTGATAACGTATAGCGATAAGACCGCCTACATTGCACATTTCTTATAAACGAATTTATAAATATCATGTGTGATGTACACTAAATAGTTATCTTATTGAGATATTTCCAAATTAGTCATAATGTATTTTGGTCGTTGAATTTATTTTATCGGACTATTGAAAAATCAGACCTTGGTCGGATAAAATGATTAAAATATTACTATTATTATAGTATTCAATGAACATTATTATTATTATTATTATTATTATGATGCATTGAGTGACTATGTAATTCCTTTTTAGTTATTATTTTATTTCACCGTTGGCCAACCAGACCCACATACAGGGTAATAGGGTGGCCTGTAATAGGAGCAAAGTAACCAGTAATCAATTCCATATATACTTTTTCCATCGCTTTATAGTATCAGCGATAGCGATACCGGTATACACACTCGTGAAAGTCAGACAAATAAATTTATTGATATTTTATAACAAAATAAATCGAACCAGCCCATGTATTATGTGTGTCCAGTCATAGAAGTTGACATTTGTCATTTACTACAACGACTCAGCGATTTTGTTGACCAGGGATTATAATCCTTCCTATATCTCTTGAGTTGAATCATTTTAGAGCACTATGACCAGGTCAGGGTAACAACTACGTACGTATACTCTGTGCGCTGTATATCGAGTATATAGTCATGTAAGCAAGCGCTAACAAAGGAAATTCAAAAAAATATAATTGAATTTAATTATGTGTGGTTCTTCGGAACGTCGTATGGTAAAAGTCCATAATACTACTAACAAAACAGAAATAAATTATATAATTCACACTTCACAACTTTACCCGCGCCCCGCCGTGTACCCCACCCTCACCACCCTTCCCCGTGTGGCCATCGTATAAGGGGATATGATAAAAAAAAATACATTATGTAATCGTCGATTAATATGGACGCGCCATATATCCACCAGATAATAGATGGATTATAGGTGTGTTTGGTACAACTAGTAATGTAGTACTTACATACCCACTCGCTCGCTCGCTCATGGGTCATTGGTGTGGAGGATGTGATTATTATTATTATTTCTTGTTAATTACCTGCGAACAAATAAATTGCATACACGTTAGTAATTGTGTAAAGAAATTATCAAGAAAAAAAGCAATGATTATGTTTTTGACAAGTAAACGTAGTTAATGTTTGTTCAGTATTATTATTTATTTACATATAAAAATTTACCAAGTGTAATATTTATGTTGTTAGTTTTTCGGTGGAAAGTTTGTTTTTACATTTGCAGACGACATAGCGGTGGAAAATTTGTTTTTACATTTGCAGATTTATAACATAGCGGTGGAAAGTTTGTTTTTACATTTGCAGACGACATAGCGGTGGAAAATTTGTTTTGATGACACACAACTAGTAATATCAAATTTGTAATTTTAATATTCATTGCAAATGTAAAATAATATATTATATATACATATACGATAGTCTGACAAATTTGTTGACATGCTTTTATAATATTATTGACAAAATTATTATATTGTAAAAAAGATTAGGGTACATACAATTTTATTTACATTTGACTTTTAATTTTTTTTTATTATTTTTTTTTTGCTGGGATTGACACTGACATTGTTTGTATGACTAGGTTATTCTTGTAATTTTAATCTAACAGTTTTGACATATAATTTTATGCATGAACGTTGGTTATGTTATTAGTTAATATTACTTACTGTTAGTTATGTTTATGCTTGTATGCGACTTGGCTATTTTATTTTACTGTAAGCTGCAAGCGAAATTGAATTGTAAAAATAAATAAATAAATAAATCAAAAAAAAAAAAAAAAAAAAAAAAAACATTCCACCGCTGTGTCGTCAGCAAATGTAGAAAAAGAACCTTCCACATCTATGTCGTCTGCAAATGTAAAAACAAACCTTCCACCGCTATGTCGTCAGCAAATGTAAAAACAAACCTTCCACCGCTATGTCGTCAGCAAATGTAAAAACAAACTCTCCACCGGTATGTTACACAACATGCAACATATGTTTGTTGAAACAAACATTCCACCGGTATGTTATTTAAAAATTAAAAACGATCGTCCTCGGACGAATCACCTGGCGTAGGGCTGAGTCTCAACAGATCGCAGCACGACGCTGCTCTACCGAGCACAACACCCCGCCAGGAACGTAAGTCGTCTACAGACTATTCCGAGCCCCGACATCGAACTGAGGTAAATTCGAACCTTCAGAGCCGTGGTGCACGTGTTAAACCGACCGCACCGATCTCTGCGATTCAAATGGGCTTCGACGTCGCACCTTACGATGTAAAGCGCGACTAGTAAAGTCACATTGTTTAGAGCCTCCCGACTCTCGGGGCTCCACAGTGAGCATATCCTTGCCGGATTCGGCTAGGCTGGCTTCGGCCTTAGAGGCGTTCAGGCATAATCCCGCGGATGGTAGCTTCGCACCACCGGCCGCTCGGCCGAGTGCATGAACCAAATGTCCGAAACTGCGGTTCCTCTCGTACTGAGCAGTATTACTATCGCAACGACAAGCCATCAGTAGGGTAAAACTAACCTGTCTCACGACGGTCTAAACCCAGCTCACGTTCCCTTTTGATGGGTGAACAATCCAACGCTTGGCGAACTTTGCTTCGCAATGATAGGAAGAGCCGACATCGAAGGATCAAAAAGCAACGTCGCTATGAACGCTTGGCTGCCACAAGCCAGTTATCCCTGTGGTAACTTTTCTGGCACCTCTTGCTAAAAACTCTTTATACTAAAGGATCGATAGGCCGTGCTTTCGCAGTCCCTATGCGTACTGAACATCTGGATCAAGCCAGCTTTTGCCCTTTTGCTCCACGCGAGGTTTCTGTCCTCGCTGAGCTGGCCTTAGGACACCTGCGTTATTCTTTGACAGATGTACCGCCCCAGTCAAACTCCCCGCCTGGCAGTGTCCTCGAACCGGATCACGCGGGAGTTTAACGGTGACGAGCGTTGCCGCCACGCCACCACTCTGCACGCTTGGAACGAAACACCGTGCGCCCGCCGAACGAATCGACCGCGCACCGCTTCCGCCCAACCGAGTAAGTAATGAAACAATGAAAGTAGTGGTTTTTCAGCGACGACCGCCGAAACGATCTCCCACTTATGCTACACCTCTCATGTCTCCTTACAATGCCAGACTAGAGTCAAGCTCAACAGGGTCTTCTTTCCCCGCTGATTCTCCCAAGCCCGTTCCCTTGGCTGTGGTTTCGCTAGATAGTAGATAGGGACAAACCCACCACCGCCCATGAGTCTTCCTGCCGTCTTGGCATACGACCCGAATCATCGGGAGACGCCGACCGGTCTTTCTCCTCCGTGCCTTCTAGTAAGGCTGCTTCACCGATCGGCGCTTGCTTCTTGCTCCCTACAAGTTTCTGCTTCCTGTCCCCTCTGAATATCACCTCTCCCCCTTCTGGGGCGTGACACCACAAAAACGTGACTTCGCGTCGGGCTGCTCTACTTGATATACCTACTTACGACTTACACTTCAAAAGCACGCCTAAGCGTGTGCCAGGAGTGCGCGAATTCGCGCAATGCCTCCCAGTTACTACGGCAACTCACGAGGTCCTGGTGATAGATCGGACCAGGTTGAGCCGTTCGTATAGCGTCTAGCATCCTATGTCTGGCTTCCGCATACAGCTCACATTCCCAAAGTGCGTGATCGCGGCTCTCTTCGACGTCCTCACCACAGGGGCACAGTGCCGACTCGCACAGCGCAAGCTTGTGTAGGCGCCGTCTGAAGCAACCGTGTCCTGTGAGAATCTGTGAAACAACGTAATCCGGTTCGACCCAGTCGAAAGATAGCCTCACGACTACGTCGGGAAAGAAGCTGAATAACTCGCGTCCGTCCTCGCTCGAATTCCACCGCTCTTGCCAAATGGAAACGGTCTCCTCTCTGATGCGACGTTTTAATTCCCTACGCTCCCTGGGGGCCAGTTGGTATCCCTCTTGCTCACTTCGTCCCGCACGAAAAACTTCCAGGTCGGCAGGGAGAACTCCCGCGAGCACCGGAAGTGCCGCGGAACTGCACGTCCTGTAGGCCTTCGTGAGTAATATTAGCGCCGGCCTCTGAGTGCTAATCAGCGCTCTGCGGATAACAAAATTCGACGAGCGTCGGCACCATACAGCCGCAGCGTACGTCAAACACGCCACATAGGTCCCTGAGTACA
Source organism: Pyrausta aurata (assembly GCA_963584085.1). Taxonomy (NCBI): domain Eukaryota; kingdom Metazoa; phylum Arthropoda; class Insecta; order Lepidoptera; family Crambidae; genus Pyrausta; species Pyrausta aurata. Next base: position 40,092 of record CAUZXH010000166.1, read on the forward strand.
GGACTCTAAGAGCGCGGTATCGAACGCCCCAGGAGGACGCCGACACCCGAGACACCTTGGCAAAACACCTGGCGGCACTCTCGCCGATCAGCTTCGCATGCGGCATGTAGGACCTAGCATCGTCTAGGGTAACACCCAACACCTTCGCCTGGGAAACGCTTACGACGGAGGCATCGTCCAGTTTGATAATCGGAGCCCGCTGGAATTTACCTTTGTGCGTCATGGTGAGAGACTTCCCAGGGGAGAAACCGAGTCTATTTCGTGCTCCCCAACCGGATATGTCCCTCAACATCGTAGCGGCTTTGCGTTCGATATCAGCCCGCGACTTTGCCTCAATCGATATCGTAACATCGTCGGCGTATGCAATAAGGTGGACTCCGTCGGGTCGCGGCAGCAGTAGGAGGTCATTGAGCAGGAGGTTCCAAAGTGTCGGGCCAAGCACCGATCCCTGTGGACACCCCATGGTGCTGCGTTTCCAGGTCGTTTGGTTCCCCACATAGAGACCCACACGCCTGTTCGTGAAGTAACTGACCAAGATTCTGTAAATGTTGGGCGGAACGCCCGCCTGCTTGGCCTTCAACAAAATCATTGGCCACCACGCGTTGTCAAAAGCACCAGAGATGTCCAAAAAGATCAGCTGCACGTAGGGCGCAGCACTGTTGTCGGTAATGGAGTTAATACTATTGAGCGCCGTGACCGTAGAACGGCCACGGGTAAAACCGTGCTGCGCCTCTGAGATATGTCCGTGCAGACAGGGGGCGCAGGATATCACCACGCGCTCCAAGATCTTACCTAGGATAGGCAGTAGAGTGATCGGCCTGTAGGCCTTCGGGTCCGAAAGAGGTTTACCGTTACCCTTCGGCAGAACGAGTAGTCTTCCGGTCTTCCAAATGTCTGGAAAGACACCTTGAGCGATGCATAAACGATACATGTGCCACATCTCGTCCGAGGCAGCCTTCCACGCCCACTTGACGATTTTGGCCGTGATACCATCCGACCCGGCGGCTGTATTAGGAAGAGCGCGGATAATCGAGTCAAGCGAATGCTTGGTCGGTTCCGGTGAGTCGCTTCCGCTGGGAGCGAAAGCAGCTGCAATACGTACTGTCCGATGATATGCGGTATCTGCCTCAAGTCGATCGTCTGGGTAAAGCGAGGAGAGAAGAGACGCCATGGTGTCGCCAGTAGACTCAGTGTAGCCCTCGACAAGTTTCATCCCATTGACGACGTTCGGCGGCGGGCGCAAGCGCCCACTAGCCTCACGATATGCTCTACCCCAGGGGTCATCGTTACCTGAATCAGCGATTGAGCGGAAGAAGTCCAGCTCGGCCTTCTTCATTGCCTGCTTATATGCTATACGCAAAGCTCTAAGTTCGCAATGAAGTTGCTCTTCCTGGGCTCCTCCCACTCGGCGCGATCGCTGCCAGTCACGACGTGCACGACTAACTCCGCGGCGTAACTGATCCAACTCTGGCGACCACCACTCGTATCTACCGTCGCTCTTACGTGCGCACTGTCCAAGGGTCTCTCGGGCAGTGCGCAGAAGAACTTCGGTGTACCTCTCGCAGTACCGTGCGGCGGGAAGGTGTGTTGCCACGTTGCCCAGACGAGCATGTAGCACCGCGCAAAACCTGGTCCAATCCACACCTTTCGTGCGGAACGGTGCCGGCAACTGGTCGCTGTCTCCTTGCACTGCTAAAGTCGGGCGTGAATTTTCGTTTGCGATTTCAAAGGTTATCAACTGATGGTCGCTCAGGCTAGCGCCCTCGTGAACCGTCCAGTCGCCCACATTGACTCCTCTCGTTGTAAGCGTAAGGTCTACATTGGACATACCATTCGGTCCGCTGAACGTAGGTGGTTGGTCGGGAGCGTTATGTATCAGAAGGTTTCGTCCGAGGATGAAGCCCTCCATGTGATTCCTTCTGTATTCGGTGTCTCTTCCTCGACCAGCGTATTGCCTTTCTTCACAAAACCACATCGGAGAGTGTGCGTTGCTGTCAAGGCCAATGAGAACTGGCTTGCCAGCAAGTTGGTTCAGTACTGAGTCCAGATGTTGTATGTGACGGCTGATGTCGTCGCTGTACTTGAAGTATGCTGAAATGATGTAGACGCTCGAGTCTCGGTACACAATGTGGGCGACCATACAGTAGTCGTTGCTCAGGTGATGCAGCACAGTGACCGCCACATCCCTGTTCAAAACGAGGACGCCTGCCATTGGGTTCTCACCACACTGCAGAAGCCCAGGGTGACGACGATACTGCTCCTGGATCAATACTAGATCCAGTCTAAGCGAGCGTGCCACCACCGGTAGCTCTGAGGTAGCTGACTGCGAACCGTTGAGATTAAGCTGCCCTACCCTTAGTCGCGTGAGAGCCAGCTTAGCTATACTGGAGCATGCTCACCGTCTGCTGC